>QJPP01003467.1:0-108273 GCA_003996215.1 Jaltomata sinuosa
CAAATTCTAGGCCAAAGTACCCCTTCACAATCTCGAGTTCAAATACCTTCGTCGATATTTACTTAGTCACATAGGTTTTGAAAGGTACGGGGTGTTATATCCTTCCCCCCTTAGAATCATTCGTCCTCGAATGAGGGTAATAAATATAGAGCTCTAGTCCCTTAGGATTTTTTTGAAATTTTGGTAGAGTTTCCTTTATAATTGGGACTATCCAAAAACCTGAAACTCAGCAAAAGTCCAGCAGAATGCCTCACAGGGCTATGCAACTATATACAATTAAATGTAATCATTTTCACATGTTCAAACCTGATCATATTTGCATAGTAGGAAGAGTATCAAGAATATAAGAATATGACTTACCTCTGTACTATCTTCAAGTCATATATAACTGGGGATGTTTTTTCCTTATTTCTTCCTCGGCTTCCCACGTCATTTCTTCAATATTATTATTTCTCCACAATACCTTTACTGAGGCTACTTCTTTGGTTCTGAGCTTCCTAACTTGACGATCTAGGATAGAAATTGGTACTTCCTTATAAGATAAGTCTTCAGAAAGTTGAACATCTTTAATAGGCATAATACGTGAAGGATCTCTTATGCACCTTCGTAGCATTGATACATGAAATACAGGATGGACTGTCTCCAATTCTGTGGGTAAATCTAGCTCATATGCCACTTTTCCTACCCTTCGAATGATCCTGTATGGTCCAATATATCTTGGACTAAGCTTTCCCTTTTTACCAAATCGCATAACGCCTTTCATGGGCGAAACCTTTAGGAAAACCCAATCACTAATATTAAATTCCAACTCCCAACGTCGCACATCTGCATATGATTTCTGCCTACTCTGGGCTGTTAGTAATCTTTCTCGGATTAGCTTCACCTTCTCCATTGCCTGATTAACTAGGTCTGGCCCTAATAATCATGCTTCTCCAATTTCAAACCATCCAATTGGTGATCTACACTTTCGCCCGTATAAAGCCTCATAAGGAGCCATTTGAATGCTTGCATGGAATCTATTATTATAAGCAAACTCAATTAGTGGCAAATGGTTATCCCAACTCCCTTTAAAATCTAGTACACAAGCTCGTAGCATATCTTCGAGTGTTTGAATAGTGCGTTTAGCTTGTCCATCTGTCTGTGGATGAAAAGCTGTACTGAGACTTATTTGAGTACCTAAGCCTCTCTGGAAAGACCTCCAGAAATTTGCTGTAAACTGAGCACCCCTATCTGAAATGATGGAAATTGGGACACCATGAAGTCGAACTATTTCACTAATATACATCTTGGCATAATCTTCAGCAGTATAAGTTGTCCTGACTGGCAAAAAGTGAGCTGATCTTGTAAGTCTATCTACAATCACCCATATGGAATCATACTTCCGATAAGTACGGGGTAAGCCTGTAATAAAGTCCATGTTGATCACCTCCCATTTCCAGGTAGGTATCACTATACTTTGAGTTAGACCTCCGGGTCTTTGGTGTTCAATTTTTACCTGTTGACAATTCGGGCATTGGGCTACAAACTCTGCAATATTTCTCTTCATATTATTCCACCAATAAATCTGTCGAAGATCATGATACATCTTCATCGCTCCTGGATGGATTGAATAGCGGGAATAGTGAACTTCTGCCAAAATTTTCTCCCGAAGCTCCCCGACGTTAGGTACACATAGACGACCTTGATATCTCAGTACCCCATCCTCCTTAAGCTCTATTAGTGGTTGCTTTTGTTGTGGAATTTCCTCCCTCAATCTTACTAATTCTGGATCATCATATTGTCTTTCCTTTACCTCTGTCACAAGTGAGGATTCCGCTGTGCTTTGAATAACAACTCCCCCATTACCTTGGTCTAGTAGTCGAACCTGCAAATTAGCTAACTGCTGTAGTTCTCTTGTCATCTCAATCTTTCTATTTTCCACGTGGCTCAAGCTTCCCATGGATTTGCGGCTAAGTGTATCGGCCACTACATTGGCCTTCCCTGGATGGTACAAAATATCTACGTCATAATCCTTTAGTAACTCTAGCCACCTTCTTTGCCTTAGGTTTAAATCCTTCTGTTTGAAAAAATACTGTAGACTTTTGTGGTCCGTAAACACGTCTACATGGACTCCAAACAAGTAATGGCGCCAAATTTTCAAGGCAAATATAACTGCTGCCAATTTAAGATCGTGAGTAGGGTAATTTTGTTCGTGCTTTCTTAGTTGTCTCGAGGCATAGGCAATAACTTTACCATGTTGCATTAAAACGCAACCCAACCCAATCCTTGAAGCATCACAATAAACAACATAACCTTCTGTGCCCTCTGGCAGAGTTAAGACAGGTGCTGAAGTAAGCATGTCCTTCAACTCCTGAAAACTCTGCTCACATGCATCAGACCACTGGAACTTGGCAGCTTTATGCGTCAACTTTGTCAATGGTGCAGATATAGAAGAAAACCCTTCTACAAACCTTCGGTAATAACCTGCTAAGCCCAAAAAACTACGGATCTCTGTAGCATTCAAGGGCCTCGGCCAATTCTTTACTGCTTCAATCTTTTGGCCGTCAACTCTAATACCTTCGTCTGTAATTATATGGCCAAGAAAAGCCACTGAAGTCAACCAAAACTCACATTTGGAGAACTTTGCATATAATTTATGATTCTGAAGTGTTTGCAATACTGCACATAAATGATCAGCATGTTTGGCTTTGGACCGCGAGTAAATCAGGATATCATCAATAAATACGATCACGAATACATCTAGGAATGGCTTGAATACCCGATTTATTAGGTCCATAAAAGCTGCTGGGGCATTAGTAAGCCCAAAAGACATTACTAGAAATTCAAAGTGGCCATACCTTGTCCTAAAGGCTGTTTTTGGAACATCTACCCCTTTAACACGTAACTGGTGATACCCCGACCACAAGTCAATCTTTGAAAAACATTTGGCGCCTTGCAACTGATCAAAAAGGTCATCAATCCTTGGAAGCGGATACTTATTCTTGATTGTAACTTTTTTCAGTTGTCGGTAATCGATACACATTCTCAAGGACCCATCCTTCTTACGAACAAACAAAACTGGTGCGCCCCATGGCGATGTACTAGGCCTAATGAAACCTTTTCGAGTAGATCCTTTAATTGTTCCTTTAACTCTCTTAATTCTGCAGGAGCCATCCTGTAAGGGGGAATTGATATTGGCTGAGTATCTGGGAGTAGGTCAATGGCAAACTCAATTTCCCTTGCTGGAGGGATTCCTGGAAGCTCATCCGGGAATACATCTAGAAATTGACTCACCACGGGAACCGATTGAGGAGTCACTGGTCCATCCTCTGTGCTTTGTACTCGGACTAAATGATCAATATAGCCTTTAGAAATCATTTTCTGGGCTTTAAGGTAGGAAATAAACCTACCCCTTGGCGTGGCAGCATTACCTTTCCACTCCAGGATTGTCTCTTTTGGAAAATGGAATTTGACAGCCTTAGTTCTACAATCGATATTAGCATAACATGCAGCTAACCAGTCCATGCCCATAATGACATCGAAGTCAATCATATCTAATTCGATTAGATCAGCTGAAGTGAGGTGGTCATAAATCCACACTGCACAATCTCGATAAACTCGTCTAGCTATAATAGATTCACCAACTGGCGTAGATACAACAAATGGTCTAGGCAATAACTCAGGGCCTACCCCCAACTTACCAGCAACGAGCGGGGTAACATATGAAAGAGTAGAGCCAGGATCTATAAGTGCATAAACAGCATGAGTAAAAATAGTCAATGTACCTGTAACAACATCAGGTGATGATTCCAAGTCCTGGCGACCGGCTAGAGCATAAGTGCGATTTTGACCACCGCCTGAACTGGATGCTCCTCCTCCTCCTCTACCTCTACCACGACCTGGTGTAGCCTGTTATCTTATCCTAGGGGACGAATAGTAGATGAAGAAGCTGCCATCGACCCTGTAGGCTGGGATATCTCACTCCTACCTCCACTCAGACAGTCTCGCATAAAGTGACCAGGATGCCCACACGAATAACAAGTATCTGAACCCAGGCGACATATCCCAGGATGCTTCCTACCGCACTGAACACAAGGTGGCAAAGGTGGTGACCTGAATGCCCCTGGCGATAGGAACTGGATGCACCTGAACTGTGGCCTGGTCCAGTCTGAGAAAAACGATCATACCTCTGCCTTTGCAACTGATATGGGGCACCACTAGTAGGGTAGGGTGATCGCCTATTAAAATGTGGCCTAACATTACCTCGTGGCTCTACATAGGACCCAGTAGATCTAGCCCTCTTATTCTGATCCCTTTCTCGGCTTTGGTTATCTCCAATTTGTACTTTTAAGATCCTCTGCAGTCTGAGCAATAGCCTGTATCTTAGAAATATTCATATCCTCTTATGTGGCTGCTATTGTTAATCCCTTAATCAATTCATCCTTAAGGCCACACACATATCGATGAACTCTAGCTCGCATCGTACTCACAATATCGGGGGCGTACCTGGCTAATGAATTAAACCTGAGGCTGTACTGTCGAACATTCATATTGCCCTGTCTAAGGGCTAGAAATTGATCAAGTCTGGCCTCTCAAACCTCTTGTGGAAGATAGTGAGCTAGGAAGGCCTCTGAAAATTCCTCCCATTCAGCTGGGGATGCATTTGATCCCCTAGACCGATCCCAAGCCTCGAACCATAAAATGGCCACATCTCGTAACCTGAAAGATGCAAACTCCACTGCCTCCACTACTGTTGCATGCATGACTCAAAGTACTCGATAAGTCTGATCAATAAACTCCTGAGGATCGTCACGTGGGTCAGAGCCTGTAAATATAGGAGGACTTAGGCTGATAAACTCTCGAGCCCTAGAACTTTCTGAGCCACCTGACCTAACACTCGTTGATGCCCCAATTTGTTGTTGTTGTGTGGCTACCATCTGGGTCAATAATCGAATAGCACTCCTGATGTCCTGGTCCTCTGCTTCAGGTGGAGGAGCTACATGTGCTGGTTCATCTCTAGCTATCACAGATGCCACTGGAGCAGGTGGGGTCAGGGGTACTGGATCCCCTCTAGTCTCATCAGGTACTTGATAAAATGGGATCTCTGGTGTCGGTGATTCACTTTGAGCCTCAAATCTATCCAATCGGATAGGCGGGGAACGACTAGTACCTTCCCCCGTATCCGTACCAACCCGTAGGCTACTCATTTGTCTGGTCACAGGCATTTCTGTAAACAAGAAATAGAAAAACATGAATTAGACTTCAAACATTTTATGACCTCGCTTTATTGCACGATCTAGCAAATGAAAGAAGGATAACAATTTCTAAATGTCCTGTAGCCTCATGATTATAGGTATGGTGCACAACACACCCATAAGCAAGACTCTACTAGACACGGCTTGTAGACTCCCTGGGATTCGACGTGCTCTGATACCAAGTTTGTCACGCCCCAAACCATGGGAGGCATGACCGACACCCGGAGCCCCAAAAGGCCGAGGGTGTCAAAATAGAGTGTATCTCTATTGAACCTGCTGGGGGTCTGAGACCGGCAAGGTCTCTAAGAATAGCAATTTGAAACACTAAAAGCTCAATAGTAGTTAAGCAACTCAAGGCCGACAAGGCTATTATCATAGTAGATAGCTAATAACAAGGCCGACAAGGCCATACCCAACACTGATATACATATACACGTCTACAAGCCTCTAGGAATAAGTAAAATATCTCATATCCAGGACAGGGCCCTGGACTACCCATAAGTTGTACATATACATAACCTGGTCAAAATATAAGCTAGACCTCTGACTCGTCAGCTCCAGGAAGAATGAAGCTTACCAAAATGGCTGAACTCTGCAACTCCTACTGAAGAGATCAGTCTAGGTATCTGTCTGGACCTGTAGGCATGTATACAGCGCCCCAGGCAATGGGGACGTCAGTACGACAATAATGTACTGGCATGTAAGGTAGAAACATAAAAGCAAGTCGCAAGTAGTAAATTCGAACAAGAAAAAATATGAAACTTGTAAACTGTAATTGGTAAGACTCATTAAGCTCTTTCTCCTTTATTCTTTTTAGAACACAACACATGCATTAACTCACGCTGCAACTCACTCTTTATAACCCATACTGAACCACAATAGCGCCTCGGCGCACCCTATATTTAATAGCCTCAATATGGCAGTAGCGCCTCGGCGCACACTATGTATATAATGGCCTCAATAAGGCAGTACCACCTCGGTGCACACTATGTGTATAATGGCCTCAATATGGCAGTAGCACCTCGGTGCACACTATGTATATAATAGCCTCAATATGGCAGTAGCACCTCGGTGCACACTAACACGCAAACCACACATAATAAGTGTATTACTAGATTGACCTTCAAGCTATTCTTGTTATTTATGAAGGTTCATTTAGATAACTTCTTTAGCCTTGGCTTACTAGGTGTTGGAATCAACATACCAAACACATATAAATGGGGATTTGACTTTCTAACTTTCCTTGTATACTTTCTAAAGCTTGATTAGAGATCACAATACAAAGAAGAAACTTGACAAAAGGATAACTTACATATCGTGCAAAAAGAATCAGATTTTTATAAGAAGGCGACTTGAATCACCATAATGTATAAATTAGTTCCTTAAGACTGGTTGAGTTACCAAATCAGCTCTCTTACAACAAAATACTCAAATTCCTTCTTTCGGAGATTTAGAGTTCTATTTCTAGATTCATGCCGATAAGGAATAAAGAAGCCTTAACATACCTCGTTCCTTCCGAAGATTGCGCTTACCACAACTTGGACTTTCCCTTATTAAGTTAATCTACAACACAAGGGTATAATGAAGCTAATATTAGCTCTTAAACCTGCTGCAACATTCCCAAAACAGTAGCTAAACATTTCCCGGGCAGATTTAAGTATTTTGCATTAATTAAAGGTGTATCGTCAGACCTTTCTCCCCTTATCCAATACACATCTCACACACACCAACCTACTGCCTCCAATAATACAAGACACATCAAACATCCCCTACACAACTCACCATGCCGAAATACAATAGCAACACATTGAACCCACGGCTTCCGATCGCCGTCCCGTGAGTTCTTAACAACAATTCAACAACAATTGTCCATCCGAACTTCAATCCAAAAATATTATTATGGGCAGAGTACTTACCACACTTGAAGGTGAGTTTTTATCCTCTTTTTATTGATGCTTTAAAAGCTTAAGTACCCCCTACACATACACCAACAAGAGAAGAAGAAATCTCTTAATTGTTACACAATTTCTATGTGTTAAATCATAAGAAAGGGGCTGCCATAGTTCATGTCTTTCTTACCATAGGATATCCTAGCTATATGTAGTAGATTAATACCAAGATAACAAGTTGTTTAACTCACCTTAAGCTTCAATTAATCTTGGTCTTCTTAGAACCCTAAAGGGAGAGAAGGGCTGCCAAAAGGAAATGAGATAAGAGAGAATTTTTCCAGCTTTTTGTGATCAATAGTTTGTCAACAAAAGGTCTGTATAAAGGGACCTTTTTGGCCGACTTTTTTTGAGTATCTTTGGGCCAAAATGGGTCAAGAAACTTGGGCCAAAATTACCCTTTGCTTGGGCCTCAAAAGGGTTAAGTTTTGGGGCTGATTTTGGGCTTCTCTTGGGTCAAAATGTGGTCAATATTGGTGGCTACCTTTTGTAGTTGTTTGGGCCAGATTTGGTTGTGCTTTGATGGGCCAACTTTAAGCTTCATTTGGGCTACCATTAGGTCTAATAATCCATGGTGTTGCTGCCCGTAATCGGCCCTCGGAACTTAGTTCGTTAGCGTAGGTAGGTGATGAACCTACTTTTCACCTAAGAGCTTAGATAAGTCGAGCAAGTACCTCACTTGTTTTATCTCATTTTCAAAACCCTCCTCCTTATAATTTAACTTAACACTTATATACATTTGACCATTTCAAATTCTAGGCCAAAGTACCCCTTCACAATCTCGAGTTCAAATACCTTCGTCGATATTTACTTAGTCACATAGGTTTTGAAAGGTACGGGGTGTTATAACTTCTTCAACAAGGAAACATGGAAAACCAGATGAACTGTTTCTAATTCTGATGGCAAATCCAACTCATAAGCAACACTACCAACTCTCCTCAGAATCCGATAAGGACCTACATAGAGGGGACTTAGTTTTCCTTTCTTGCCAAATCTTTTCACACTCTTCATGGGTGACACCTTAGAAATACCTAATCATCAACTTCAAACTCCAATTCCCTTCTCCTCACATTTGCATATGATTTCTGTTGACTCTGAGCGGTCTTAAACCTCTCCCTAATGATCTGAATCTTCTCCATAGTCTCATGAACCGAATTTGGGACAATTAAAGCTACCTCACCTACCTCAAAACAACCAATAAGAGATCTACACCTCCGCACATAAAGTGCCTCATAAGGGGCCATCTAGATACTAGAATGAAAGCTGTTGTTATAGTCAAACTCGATCGATAAGAGGTAAGTGATAATCCCAATTACCTTTGAAATCAATCACACAAGCTTTCAACATATCCTCCAAAGTCTGAATAGTACGCTCTGCCTGGCCATCCATCTGTGGGTGAAAATCTATGCTAAGCTTAATCTGAGTACCTAGACCTTTCTGAAATGACCTCCAAAATTGGGATGTAAACTGAGTACCCCTATCAGAAATGATAGACAATGGAGAACCATGAAATCTGACTATCTCCCAAATGTAGAGTCTGACATAATCATCTGCTGAATCTGTAGTCTTAACAACCAAGAAGTGGGATGACTTAGTCATCCTGTCAACGATTACCCAAATCGAATCATGTTGCCTATGAGTACGAGGCAAACCAGTAATGAAGTCCATATTGATCTCTCCCCACTTCTAAGTAGGATGATCAATATCCTGAGTCATACCACCCGGTCGCTGATGCTCTACCTTCACTTGTTGACATTTGGGACACTTAGCCACAAAACTTTCTATGTCCCTCTTCATGCCATTCCACCAATAGACTTCCCGTAGGTCACGGCACATCTTGGTGGCACTGGGGTGAATAAAATACCTGGAGCTATAAGCCTCTATCAAAATCTGCATTCTCAACCCATCTATGTCCAAAACACACAATCGACACTGATATCTAAGCACACCATCTCCCCCTTGGGAGAAAACCTCCACCCTTTGCTGATGGACTGCACCCTTCAGCTGGTGCAAAAAAGGATCACTGTCTTGCTTTTCTTTCACTTCGGCTACCAAAGATGATTCAGAACTATTTTGAACAATAACACCACCTTAGGTCAAATCCATAAGGCGAACTCCCAATCGAGCAAGTTGATGAACATTATTGGCCAATTATTTCTTTCCGTCTTCAACCAAGACACACTTCCCATGGACAATCTACTAAGTGCGTCCGCCATGACATTAGCCTTACCTGAATGGTAATGCACACTCATATCATAACCCTTAAGAAGCTCAATCTATCTCCTTTGATGAAGATTCAATTCCTTTTGTGTGAACACATATTGAAGACTCTTATGATCGGTGAATATATCTACATGAGTACCATACAAGTAGTGTCTCCAAATCTTCAAAGCAAAACCACGGCCGCTAACTCAAGATCATGAGTAGGGTATTTCTTCTCATGAATCTTAAGCCATCTCGAAGCATAAGCAATCACCTTGCCACGCTGCATCAACACGCAACCCAAACCAATCCTAGAAGCATCACAATACATAACAAAATCATCTAGGCCCTCGGGTAGAGCCAACACTGGAGCTGTGGTCAGTCTAGTCTTAAATTCCTGAAAGTTCTTCTCACATAGATCAGACTACTGAAACTTAACTTTTTTCTGAGTCAACTGAGTCAAAGGGGCAGCAATGGAAGAAAACCCCTCCACAAACCTCCTGTAGTAACTAGCTAAACCCAAAAGCTCTAAATATCATATGGGGAAGTGGGTCTAGGCCAGTTCTTTACTGCCTCGATCTTTTGAGAATCAACTCGAATACCATCTCTAGTCACAATATGACCCATAAAAGCAACATACTGCATCCAAAACTCACACTTGCTAAACTTAGCAAATAAGTGCCAGTCCTTGAGAGTTTGCAATACCACTCTCAAATGGTCCGCATGCTCCTCCTCACTCCGAGAATAGATAAGAATATCATCAATGAACACAATCATAAACATATCCAAATACTGCTTGAACACACGATTCATCAAATCCATAAAAGCTGCAGGAGCATTCGTTAGTCCAAAAGACAACCATAAATTCATAATGACCATAATGAGTTTTGAAGGATGCCTTTAGAATGTCACACTATTGAACACATAGCTGATGATAACCAGATCTAAGGTCGATCTTAGAGAAGTAACTGGAACCCTGAAGCGGATTAAACAAGTCATCAATCTTAGGAATGAGATACTTATTCTTGATTGTGACCTTGTTCAACTGACGGTAGTTGATACACATTCTGATGGAACCATATTTCTTTTGCATGAATAATACTGGATCACCCCATGGAGAGATGCTGGGTTGAATAAAACCCTTATCAAGAAGGTCTTTCAACTGATCTTTCAATTCCTTAAGCTCCGCAAGAGCCATCCTATAAGGAGGAATACAGATTGGATGCGTATTTGGAAGAAGATCTATTCCGAAGTTGATCTCCCACTCGGGAGGGACTCCAAGTAAATCTTCGGGGAACACTTCAGGAAACTCATTCAAAACAGGAACTGACTAGAGATATGGGGTTTCAGAATCCGTGTCCACAACTCGAACTATATGATAAACATAACCTTTATAAATCATCTACCTAGCCTTGAGATAAGATATGAAATGACCCTTTGAGGATGGAGGACTACCCTGCCACTCTAGGATATGTTAATTTTAAAACTTGAAACTGATGACTCGAGTACGACAATCAACCGAGGCATAATATGCATATAACCAATCCATACCAAGAATAACATCAAAATCAGTCATCTCAAACTCTACTAGATCCGCTAAAGTGACTCTATAAAGGACTGATATAGGGTAATTTTGGTAGATTTTTTTGTGTAGGACTGACTCACCAATAGAAGTAGAAATACAAAAGGTTCTAAAAGATGATAAGGACTAATCTCGAACTTGCAAGACACATAAGGGGTGACAAAAGATAAGGAGGCACCCAGATCCAATAAAGCATACACATCAAAAGAGAAGACTTTTAACATACCAGTAACAACGTCCGGTAAACTCTCCTGGTCCTGGCGAGAGGACATGGAATAAAGGCGGTTCTGGCACTGACCACCAGAATTAGAAGCAGTGCCCTGCTGGGCTGGTCGACCTCTCGATGCTGCTGGGGCAAACTGAGTCCTACCACCTCCCTGTCCCTTCCTGGCTGAAGGGAAATTCTTAATTCAATATCCAGCCTGACCACAACCAAAGCAACTACCTAAATTGTCTAGACACTCACCCGGATGACTCTTTCCACATTACCGCAAACAGGGTAGGAAGGCCCCTTGGCAACACTTCCCTGCAAATAAGAACCAGATCCTTTGCTAGTCTGATCATGATGAGGCCTAGGGGCCTGGGTAGGAACACTAGCTAAACAATGAACATGCCCTGATGATTTCTTATGAAACAAATAGCTATGTCCGCCTCCGAACCTCTGATGGCTGAAACTCGAACTCTAAAATCTAACCCTCTTGTTCTCCTTTGCCATCTCCTTCAACTTGTCTCCCTCAATCGGATGGGTATGAGTCATAGGTCGAGAAATATCTATGTCACCAAAAAGCATCGCGGACCTACACTCCTTCTTTACTAGATTCAATACTCCATAAACATACTTACTCATCTCTTCCCATAGGTCAACCACTATGGAAGGAGCATACCTAGAAAGCTAGGTGAACTTCAATTCGTACTCCTGAACCGACATAGAACCTTGCCTCAAATTCATGAACTCTTCAACCTTAGCTTACCTCAACTTCTCGGGAAGAACCGGTAAAGAAAAGCCCTCTCAAAACATTCCCAAGTCATAGGGACCACATCCCTAGCCCTAACATCTTTCCATTAAGTGAACCAAATATGAACCACGTCCTTGAGTTGATAGGAAGGTAGTTCAATACAATCAACACTACCCACTTGCATCACACCAAAGATCTTTTTTACCTCATTCAAGAAATTTTATGGATCCTTAGCAACTTTTGAACCCCAAAACTCAGGTGGGTTCATGCGAATAAAATCTCAAACTCGAGCCGCAACTTCACCTTGAGGGTGAACGGGGATAGGAGCCTGCTGATTGTCCAGGGTGGCCATAGTCTGATCTAGCATATGAATAGCATTTCTAAACTCTGCATTTGTGATTTCGGGGTCTGGAATCAGAGAGTCAACATTTTGAGCGGCTCGGCGAGGCATGGCACGGCGAGGAGGCATAATCTGAAATGATTAAAGAATGGATTAGAGAGTTAATAGAGTTAAACTCTATCGCATGATATTGATCATGAAAGAAGTGAAATTTTTCCTAAGACACCTCATAACTTCTCTCTCATAAGTGTGGCACGCTTCACACATATGAAAGAGACTCTACTTAGTGCGACTTTCAAACACCTTAGGACTCTTGAACCTGAGGCTCTGATACCAAGTTTGTCATGCCCCGAGACTACCCATAGACATAACTTGGGACCTGGGACCATAAGTGCCCCAAGTTAACCCTTGATCATAGCATACTCAGACTTTCTTAAGAAAACATAGCGGAAGCATAAATAGAAAGCTAGGCAACCCAATCCATAATAATAAAGTCAAGATTAAACATAATCCAAAAAGAGAGAATCGAATACTGTCTATGTCTGAAAAGCCTCTACACATGACATAAGGAGTTGCTAGGACAAGATCCTAGCTAACTCAAAGTATGAAAGTAACAACCATAAAACAACTAGGATTATAAATAGCCCTCGAATAATGAGGACTCACCAACACTATCTGGAATAGCCCGCAGTCTCTAGACACGTGCCTGAGGGAGGGAACCTGAGTCTGCATCATCAAGAGAATGCAACACAAAATATGCGTCAGTACTATAGGATGTACCGAGTATGTGAGATATGCATAATCATGTTAAAACATACTTAAAACATGCTTAAAACATAGTAGAAACTGAAATCATACATAAAAGAGAAGTCATAAGAAATATCATAATTTAAGCATGCGATAAAAGATAACATAGCATGAGACTTAAAAACATTCATACGGGAGTTTCTTATAATCGACAATAGACCATGTGAGCTACATGGAATCTAACTATATAACCCTAGTTAGCAAAGATATACCGAACCCTACCAAGAAATAGAACACCATAATCCAACTATATAACCCTAGTTGGCAAAGCTGCCCTAATGTCCGCTAAAGCACAGGACACCATGATCAAATGAAGAACAACTTTCATAAGCCCATTAGGCGATTCATAACCTATGCTGGAAATGTAGTTTTGGACTTGGGTAATCAAACCCTAATCACTCGGTGCTAAATACTACTCCCAAAACATACATATAGCTCATAATATACTTGAGGCATATCTGATGCCAAATCTGTTTGAAAAGCATAAGGGTATATCTGATGCCATGCAATTCACATAACTTAGGTAGACATATCTAGATGCCCAACCTTTTCATAAAACATAGGGACATATCTTATGTCATTGATATGCCCAAATTACACCTCCAAACGAAGCGTAAGAGATCGCTGTTCAAATATAGAACCCAACGAAGGTTGAGGTCGATCCCACAGGGAATATGGTAGGACTATTATCGATTAATGTTTACTTGCGCTTTTAGCCATTTATTTCCTTTTAAAAAGAAGGGTTTAAAGCAATAGTGAAGTATTGTAAATCAAATTTGTAACAAGTAACAAATGTCAATTTCAACAGTTGTTATTAATAATAGAAGCGACTAGGGTAGTGTTCCCAATGAGATCATAACTTAGTAAGGCATTTGTACTTGGTAAACTAGTTTGATACTTAGCATGCAGAATCGATAAGTTGGGTTCACCTAACTCCTTAGTCTGGCAGATAGATGAATTTCACCACACGCCTTGGTCCGGCTGCGGGTGTATGCTTTACTAACCCTTACCCTGGATCCCAGATTAGCTATTCCCGGACAAGGTCAAGCTATTAGATGAGGGTTGGTAGCCTCAAATCTCTGTTGTTGAACAACCCTTTTCCCATCCATTACCTTCTTGGTTTGGCAAGTAAGGATAAGATGAGTTCTAATGTTGTACACCGCTAGAAAGCAATCAATACGAAGGGAAGAACAGTACATGCATAAATATTTCCCTAGAATTACTAAGTACGTTGCCTACTTTTTTAATTCTTCATGGTTCCCACAACCCTAGTTGTGGATTTAGCTACTCATGTTCATAAGTATACAATTAATGTTTGTTTGTGCAATCATCAGTGAATACTTACAAGCTGGAGCAAAGAAATCCAGCATCTTGACGAAAATATCAAGAACACTTCAAATACTCAAGAACAATCTTTTGATCTCAAGAACTTGTATTTAAAGTCAACACCAAAGTAAAAATGTAATAACTATTCGAAAATATTATGTAACAACAGAAAATAAAACCTAAGAGGGAGTATTTATAGACAAAGCAACCCAATCCTAACAAATCTAGGAGAAACTAGATGCGGCATTGTCAACGTGCCACCTCACGGGCCATCGTGGGTGCGACGGGCGTCATGGGTGCCTGTCGGCCATCTTCAGGTCTTCATGTCCAGGTTCCTGCCAAGATCTAACGGGCGGAGGTGATAGGCCATCATGGATGCGATGCCCGTCGTGGACCTCATGTCTCCTGCACTTGGCTGCTCTCTATCTTCCCTGCCTAGTTTCCACAGGCATACTCAATGGGGCATCGTGATAGTCACAAGCGTCGTGGACTCCCGTCGCCTTGCCTTAACTCTTGCTTGATTCCCTGGATCATTTCGATGGGCACTGCGATGTCCCATCATGTTTTATATGGGCATCGTGGCAGCCCGTCAGGCTTCAAAGTCTTGGCCTCTCTAGCTTTTGGGTTCTAACGACTTGCCCCATGGGCCGTCGTAGATGTGACGCCCGTGGTGGCCTATGTTTTCCCTTGAAAGCTGCAACATTTTGGTTTTCTTCATCTATTTTATACTTTTCCCTGTACATATAACAAACGACATTAAATACAACAAAATTTACTTAAGAAATCCCAAAAATCTTTTGTTTTAAGCATCGAAAGTGCCGTTAAATCCTGGCACATCAACACCCTCAACTTAGAATATTTGCTTGTACTCAAGTACCAAACGAAAACAAAACTAAACGACGCTTAAGTAGAAGAAAACCAAAAACTACAATGGCAACCCGATTCATTATACTCACTCTTTAAGATAGTACCCACTCCTTGACAGATTAAAAACCAGTGCATTTTATTAAATTATCAAAACAACACAAGACGGATCCATGAGTGACAACACGATTTTCATGAGTAAGCTAGCCTACACAGCAGCCATTCAAACCAAATAATTAGCAATCACAGTCTACTCTAGTGCCCTTACAACAAAAAAGTCCTGAATCACACAGAATATCATTTTAACAAACAGGGACTAGAAAACTGCTCACTCTCACAAAGAAGTTCAAGTTGTACGTGCACGATACCATAGGCTTGCACTTATTTTCTATGCTTTGGCTTTCAAACTGTTCGGTTGGGATCACTATAGGACTTTGCTAGGTTTATAATGTAGGCTTAGGGACGGGTATGGTACATTTGGGTAAATGGTGACTATGCCCTCCTTGAGACTACAATTACTTCTTTATTTTCTCCACTTTTCAGTCCTTACCGGTTGCCTCAATTATTTTCTATTTTTTCAATTCTCTTTACTTTTATCGCGCTCCGGGTGTGGCTTCTATCACATTTCTTTTCATTCACTTTATCTCTCTCTCTCTTTTTAGCAGCCAAACCACACCCAGTTTCTTTCTTTCTATTACTACCCCAATCTTTTCATACCCAACATTTCCTATTTATCCCTACATTAGCCACCCTCAACTTAGGCTTTTAGCCTGAGTTGAGGTGCACAATGTCCAAGGAGGGACCAGGGCCAAACTAGAGATTTTTAGGAAATGAGGAAGGTGAATAGGCTAACAACAAAAAGGTTCACTTTAGGCTCAAAGTTAGGGATCAAAGGGATTACTTTGCATTTGGTAGGTCATTTTGGATGAAGTGGACTGATTCAAAAATGGCCTATGATCATGTCCCAACTAAACCATTGTACAACCTAAGCATGACTAACCAGACAATTTCTAGATCGCATAGTACAGCAAGAGAAGATGCTAAGTAGCTCACTTCACACATGGCACAAAATTCAGGCTACAAATTAGCTAACTACCGGTTCACGCTTTAGCTTAAGATACTTGTCTCATTTACATGCATGTTGTCATTTACAGACCCACCTACGTCAGTTCTAACACTTTATTGCACAAAAAATTGAAGAGGTTTCCATTTTTCACCAAGCTTTATTTCAAAAATCACATCATGCTTGCAATTAGTTTCTAATTTACTTCTACAAACACACATTCTATACTAAAAATGCCGGTTCAACAGAAATTAAAAATCCTTATGGAAAGAACGCAGGCAAGAAAACCCCAAGGACTCGGGTACCTTGTGAGTACCTTCATGGGTTGCCTCCCATGCAGTGCTTGATTTAACACCGCGGCATGATGCGAGTGTTTTGGCTACTCAGACTTTCGCCAAAATGCTCTACAAAAATATTGGATGACCACTGCTGCCCCCACCCTGTCTAAAAAGTTGTGCATTGTCCCCAATGCACTAAAAAAATTGATAAGCAAGGGATACTAGGCATACCTGTGGCACCTAAGCACCGTCATCGGGTGTCACAAAAGTCGGGCTCTCTAGATTAGTGCCCGTAGAAGTCTCAACAACAGAGGCTGCTCTGCAGTCCTCTCAATCAGAATATCAGCTGCCTGGGCAACATCAACATCACCAGCTCCCACAATGGGGTCTAAAGAAGTTTCCTCTGTCACATCGGCAACACCACTAGCCGATCCACCAGTCCCAATGGCATCTAATCGAATCTACTGTGTAGAGAGGGACTCTTTCTCTACTTGCCTCCTCTCTTTCTTATCCTTCTTAGCCTCGTGATCCTTCTATGTTTTTTAGGATTTTGGGCTAAGAGGTGCATCGTTCGCTCGGGCTTTCTTGTCTTTTGTCTTCCTCTTTCTTTTGTGCTCAGAGGGGTTAGGAGGTAGTTCAGCTTCTGTTTTTGGCTTGTTTGACTCTGTTGTGTACAAGTTCACCATACGAAGGTCGGGATCCACAAAATCCCATAGATTGAGCGTAGGCTCTAGCGTAATCCATGGCAAGACTACTGGGGCCCTAGCTTGGGTAGGTGGGGGATTTTTCAACTTCTCTACATCGACCTTAAGCTCGACAATCTCCCTTTTCATTTCTGTAAGCTCCACTACACCCATATCTTTTAGTTTCTCAACCACTCGATCCTCCAGTGCATCAATTCAGGTATTTACATTTATAAATAGTGCTATGGCCCTTTGAATTGAAGCATTCCCAATTGGCTAGAATTGCTCGACGAACGCCTTCATTTGCCTCTTCAACTCAATAGTCCTTAGGACTGTGTCAGCAAAGTTTGCCAGATGAAAGGAAAATATGGACTCAAAATCCTCTTCTGAAGGTGCGGTAGAAGCGTGTGGGCCAGCTGCAGAAGTGGATGGACTAACAGAGGTGTGCTCAGATTGACTACCCTGTGGGGTGGTCTAGTCGTAGGGGACACAATCACCTCTGGTGTCAGTACATGTGCCTCAAGTGTAAGAGCCAATGGCTCGACAGTACTGCTCAAACCCATCACTCGTGTCTCATCTTTGGACCTCTCCGGATGGTATGTCCTTGAAGCTCGTTCAGCATGATCAATCCTTGCATACTTTGGGACCTGTGCTTCTTCACACAACTCAATGATTAGGCAGGGAAATGGGTAGGAAGAACTGATCTTAGTGACTCTGTCCCAGATCTCCTCCGCGATGATTTGCCCAAAATTGAGGTTGTACTTGGATATCAGACTAGTCACTAGGATGGCCTGTTCCAGAGTAAGCTGATTATCGGCACTTGTTGACATGAGCTGGAGTCGCAACAATGGCTACTAGAACTTAGACTCAAAAGATAGTGAAGCTTTATAGATCTATGTCTTGTCTTGGTTGAGCCACTTTGGTGTTCCAGTTGTAGTCAGGCACTTGGCCAACCACTTTGTCCTCTTCAGCTCATTTTTCACCTGATAGTCATAATCGAAGGTGTCCGTGAGTGCCACATACTTTGGCCCAAAGAGAAACCTGTTGATGGTTTCGGCTGAGATGTTGATTTGGACACCCCTTACTGGGACGCTCTCAAGAGCGGGCAAGTCTGCAAGTTTCTGGCCCTTTTTACACAACCCTTCTTGGATGGCTTGATAATTCAGATAAAACTCTCTCACGAGAGTCGATTGAAAATCTGAAAGGGGCTTACTAGTCTAGCCCAACCTGTAATGCCGAAAATATTCATCTAGCTTGGGGAAATTCTTCAGCTTGAATGGATCTATCCTCCATTCCTCAGCGATGGGTCTTCTCAGATTTCCCCTTGCTGTTACCTCAAGGCCGTAGTCAAATATTTTCTTTGACCCCTCGACCTTCAATTGGATTTTGTCACTAGCAAGTACTAGTGCTGTGCCAAGACTAGCTGGAGTAGGTGAAGGAGTCTCCTTTTCAGGGGTAGTAGTCTCCGTATCGGAGTCAGCATTACCCTCTTCATCTATTGCCGAACTGTGCTCTGAACCAAAACCGTCCTCATCTTCTGACTCATTTCGTGTTCCACTTGAAACTTGGGTAGCCAGTTCTTTCCCAGCATTTGCATGATCACTCTTGGCACTACACTAAGACGAGCCGAAAGATGATCCTTGTTTTTCTGTAGATGCATTGCCTCCTTCCTCGTCAGACTCGGAAGGAGTGACTATCAACTTTCTGCGGGTTGGCTGGACGAGGGGGGTGTTGTCTGAGTCGCTCTTCTTGTATTCACAATTAGTAGGTTGATATTTTAACCGAGATTTGTTTGAGGTGTCCTTTTCTTTCCGGGCCCCTCTCGTCGTAGTGGTGTTTTTGGTGCCATTTAGTACCTGTAGGTAACCAATGTTAGCAACCGAAACCAAAAATATAGAACTAGAAAAAATGAACACTTAGAATATTTTTTCCAGAACAATCATCCTCCCACGGGCGTGGGAGGGCTGATGTCCCATGGCACAGGACGTCAGAATGAACCTGTGGAGTTTACAGGAAAATTACTCCTCCCACGACCCTATACCATGGGCATGGGAGGTCCAACATCCCATGGGACAGGGCGTCGGGGAAATTTGGGTGGGTTTTTTAAGGACAACTGTCCTCCAACGGGCTCCTGTCACGGACATGGGAGGCCTGACGTCCCGTCGGGTTGGGCGTCAGATCCATCCAGAAACTTTTTCAAGTTTTGGACAAGCTCCACGCCCTGACCGAAAACCGTCATGCCTTATACATCCCGTCTGCTAGCCCATGGGATCCAATCAGGTATATAAATATTTCTCTCCCTCCTTTCTTTTACTTAACACCCTCTATCTTTACTTCAAACACCAAACAAGCAACAATACATCAAATATCTTTATCAACCCACTACACAACCCTAATTTCTAATTTATACATTAGTATGCACTCACACAGTCACTTAGGAAACATTTGTCATAACTAGGGTTAGGTTCTAAAAGTACTATGAACGAATCCACAACACCAAACCCATAGTCATTATTTTCGAACATCAAGTAGGAGTGACAAATTCTAAGAAGGAATCACTTACATCTTTAGTTGCCAAACGCTTGAAACGCGACTTCTTAGTGGTGAGTTGCTTGTGATCTGTGGAGGGTGTATGGGAATGAGAGGGTAGTGATCATGGGGAGTGAGACTAGGGATTTGATTTGGTAGAGGGAGAGAGTATTTGGGGAGAAGAGTGAGATTTTGATCTCAATTTTATTGAGGTCAAAGCTCAAGAGACGCGGGGAAAAATGGGTGGCAGTCTGGGTCGGGTCGGGTCGTATTAAATAAAATGATTATTTAAAAATATTGACCCTTTTTGACCAACCCAGATGACGGGCTACACGATGCTCATTGGGCGAGCGATGTCCCATCACGCTTACTTACCTGGACTTCTGGAACTGGCCTCCCATGCTCGTCAGGTACACAACGGCCCGTCATATGGGACGTGGGAGTAGACCAACTATTGCCTTTGTGAATGGTTTCACACCTGCTTCCCACGCTCGTCGGAGCCATGACGGCCCATCATGTGGGACATGGAAATGAGGCAGACCTCTTCTTTTCCATACTTAGCAGGATTTTGAAGTTGGATGTCCCCGTCCCACGGGCGTGGAAGCTGCGACGGCCCATCACAGCGCCCGTGGGGCCTCTTTTTGCCTGCAATTTAGCAATTATGAATCCATCTCCTTACTTCCTACAATATCTACACACATTAGTCCATGGGTTGCCTCTCATGCAACGCTTGATTTAACATCGTGGCACGACACAAGTGTTTTGGCTACTCAGACTTCACCAAAACACTTTACTAAAGCAAAAACTACATGAAAATAAATAAAGTAAAAGTCCATGGGTTACCTCCCATGCAGTGCCTGATTTAATGTCGCGGCATGACGCAGGTTGCTTGATTACTCAGATTTCATCAAGCTTCTCGAGTGGGGCAAATTCATCAAGGCTCCAGGCTTCAATTGTTTTGAGTTCCTCTGTTGTGCTGAAGTAAGCTTTTATCCGCTGCCCATTCGCCTTGAACCTTTTTCCTTCATGATTTTCGAGTTCAACCGCTCCGTGAGGAAATACTTGCACCATATTAAATGGTCCAATCCACTTGGACTTTAGCTTGCCAAGAAACAAGCGAAGTCTAGAATTGAAAAGTAGGACCAAGTCACTCGGCTGGAAGTTTCTCTTTTTTATCTTCCTGTTATGATACAATTTCATCCTTTCTTTGTACAATGCTGAACTCTCATATGCATTCAGCGAGAATTCATCTAACTCATTCAACTGCCCAAGCCGCTGCAATGATGCCTCAGACCAATCTAAGTTCAGCTTCTTCAATGACCATATGACCTTATGCTCTAACTCAACCGAAAGATGGCAGACTTTACCAAACACGAGTTGATATGGTGACATACCTATTGGGGTCTTGAATGCAGTCCGGTACGCCCACAAAGCATCATCAAACTTCCGCGACCAATCCTTTCTATTGGCATTGACAGTCTTGGACAAAATTGACTTTATCTCTCTGTTGGAAACCTCTACTTCCCCACTCGTCTGAGGATGATAAGGGGTTGCAACTCTGTGTTTTACTCTATATTTCTCAAGCAAAGCACGAACCAGCCTGTTGCAAAAGTGAGAGCCTCCATTTCTAATTATTGCCCTTGGCGTACAAACCTAGAGAAAATGTTCTTTTTCAAGAACGCTGTGACACACTTGCCTTCATTACTGGGAAGCGCAACCGCCTCCACCCACTTAGATACATAGTCCACAACCACCAATATGTACCGGTTTCCATTGGACATCACAAAAGGACCCATAAAGTCTATACCCCAAATGTCAAACAGCTTAACCACAAGGATGGGATTAAGAGGAAGCTCATGCCTCTTTGATATGCCTCCTTCCCTTTGACATCTGCTACAAGCCTTAGCAAACTCATGAGCGTCTTTGTGAATAGTCAGCCAATAGTAGCCGTATTGTCGAATCTTGTGCGAAGTCTGAATACCACTATGATGACCCCCAACAAGGGATTAATGGCATTCTTCTAGTATCTCTATCATTTCAGCTTCAGGCACACATCTCCGGATCATAGTATCAGCACACACACAGAACAGGAATGGTTCTTCCCAGAAGTATTTCTTGACGTCGGACATGAACTTTCTTCTTTGATGGACAGTCATATCATCAGGCACAGAATCACTTGCCAAATAATTGGCAATGTCAGCAAACCATGGAATCAAATTTTGAGAAGAGGCTAACACTTATTCATCAGGAATCCAATCATCAATCTCTTGTGCATCATCAAGCTTTAGCATATCTTCTTCCTCTAATCTAGACAAGTGATCTGCTACCTGATTCTCTATGCCCTTTCGGTCCTTGACTTCAAAATCAAACTCTTACAGCAGCAACACCCATCTAATCAGCCTTGGCTAAGCATCTTTTTTTGCCATGAGATAACAAAGAGCTGCATGGTCAGTATGCACCATTACCTTGGTGCCAAACAAGTAAGATATGAATTTTTTGAAAGCAAAGACCACAACAAGAAGCTCCTGTTCAGTGACAGTATAGTTCTTTTGAGCTGGGTTAAGTTCTTTTCTAGCGTAGTATATAGGATGAGGAATCTTTTCGCGCCTTTGGCCTAGGACTTCTCCTAGCGCCACTCCACTAGCATCGCACATAACCTCGAAAGGTTGGGACCAATCAGGAGAAATAATGATAGGAGTTGAGACCAACTTTTCTTTAAGGCATTCGAATTCCTTCAAACATGCATTATCAAACACAAATTGTACCTCCTTCTCCAATAATTTGCACAATGGATTAGCAATTTTGAAGAAGTCCTTGATAAACCTCCTATAGAAACCAACATGCCCCAAAAAGCTTCGAATCCCCTTCACAAAAATTGGTGGAGGTAATTTTTCAATCACCTCAATCTTTGCTTTGTCGACCTCAATACCCTTCTTGGAGATCCTATGGCCAAGCACTATGCCCTCTTTCACCATGAAGTGACACTTTTCCCAATTCGCACCAGATTACAGTCTTCACATCGTTTCACCACACAACTCAAATGATCCAAACAATCTTCAAAAGAGTCACCCACTACAAAAAAGTCATCCATAAATACCTCAATAGTGTCCTCCACCATGTCTGAGAAAATAGATATCATGTAATGCTGAAATATTGTTGGTGCATTGCATAAACCAAAAGGCATCCTCTTGAAAGAAAATGTCCTGTATGGACAGGTGAAAGTGGTCTTCTCTTGGTCTTCAAGAGCAATCAAAATCTGATAGTATCCCAAATAACCATCAAGAAAACAATACCATCCTCTACTTCCAATACGGTCTAACATCTGATCCATGAACGACATTAGAAAATGGTCCTTCTCAGTCTAAGCATTCAACTTCCTATAATCCATGCATATGCGCCAGCCTGTGACTATCCTCATCAAAATCAACTCATTCTTTGCGTTTGGGACTACTGTAATCCCACCCTTCTTCGGCACACACTGAACTGGGCTCACCCACGTGCTGTTCGCAATAGGGTAAACCACACCTGTATCCAGCCACTTAATAATCTCCTTCTTGATGACCTCTTGCATAGGTTGATTCAACCTACGCTGGTGCTCAATAATCATAATAGAATCTGGCATGAGCTGAATTTTATGTGTACAGATTCCAGACGGAATTCCAATGATGTCTGCAATGGTCCAACCAATGGCCCCCTTAAACTTCTTCAACACAGAAACCAGAACCTCAACCTGCCCTTCAACTAAATCTGCAGCAATAATAACCGGCAAGGTATCATTTTCTCCAAGGAACACGTACCAAAGATGGGCTGGAAGCGCTTTGAACTCCAAGATCGGAGGCTTCTCAATAGATGGTCTGGCAGGAAATGTCTGTCTATTTGTCAAGTCCAAGTCAAGGTTCTTTGGAGCGTAGCTGTAAGACCCCATACCTGCTAGTGCTTCAACTATCTCGTCATACTCATCAATATCATCTTCTTCAAAATTCATAATCACAGCTGCAAGTGCCTCAACACCAAGTCTCTCCTCAACTGGCACAACTAACTGATCTTCATCAACCACATCAATAACTGAAACCACTGTCATGTCGTCATGGTGTTTCATAGACTGGCAGACATTAAAAGTAACTTTCTCATCATTCAACCTAAACTTCATTTGTCAGTATCTAAATCAATAAGCGCGCGTCTAGTATAAAGGAATGGTCTCCCCAAGATGATAGGGACTTCAAAATCCACCTCGCAGTCAAGAATCACAAAATCTGCAGGAAAGATGAAAGTATCAACTATTACGAGCATATCATAGAGAATCCCTACAAGTCTTTTCACAGTGCGATCTACCATAAAAAGCCGTATTATAGTCGGTTTGGGGGCTCCCAAGCCCAACTATTTAAGCACTTCTAATGCATCAGATTTATACTAGCACCTAGATCACACAATGCCTTAGCAAAGTAGAATGCTCCAATCGTGCAAGGAATAGTAAAAGCTCCCGGATCTTCTTTCTTCTACACCAAAGAACGAGAAGCTATTGCACTATAGTAGTGAAAATTATTAGGTGGATCAAAGCTTATCGTCCTCTTCCTAGTCAACAGATCCTTCATAAATTTAGCATATTCAGGTATTTTCTCCAATGCTTCAACTAAAGGAATATTTACTGAAAGTTATTTCAGCATGGATATGAACTTGTGAAATTTTCCATCCTCAACCTTCTTCTTCAATCTCTGTGGGTAAGGTGGAGGAGGCAATGGAATGGGCTACAGGACCGGTGCAACCTCTTTGCTCTTTGCTTTCAACTCCGAAGACTGTCTCTCACTTGGCCCTTCACCACTATCTTTTTCTTTAGACTTGACCAAAATCTCAGCATCATCTTTTTCAACTTTGGATGGCTCATTAACATATATAGGCATAGGAGGATCAATGGTTTGCTTTACGCATCGGGTAGTCACAACCATAACCTTTCAATTGTTCTTTGGGTTCTGAATGGTGTCAGTTGGGAGAGTACCCTTTTGACGCGGATTCATGCTAGTGGAAATCTGGTGCATCTGTATCTCAAGCTGCTTTATGGAAACAAAATGGGAATCCACTCTCTGATTGATATTTGAAAGGTCAGCTTTTATCTCTTTCATGCTTGCATCCATAGAATCCATCTTTTGAAATACTTTATTGAGCAGCTCCCTCATGGTAGGTTGTTCAGGTCTGTCTTCACAATTTCCATGAGGGACATAAAGACCACTTCTATCATTCTTCTACCCATCCTTTTTGTGCCAGTCACCATCCCTGTCTCTAGCTCTTCTCCTATCTCTGTAACTGGACTGATTGTAGTAGTCATCTCTATCTCTGTTCCGACTTTGATTTCCTTGGCCAGAGGCCTGGAAACCCGCCCCTTGATCATTCAGATAACTAACCTCCTCCTTGAATGAATAATCGTCTAGCCTTGGTGCCTTCCCTTGTGAGACAATAGCTTTCACCTTCTCTACTCCCTCACTTAGAAATTTCTTTACAAGCAACCCAACACTCGTGTTCATCTTGGCGATATCCTATTTGAGATGTTGAAGTTAATTAAAATCCATGGACCTACCAACTGCATATGTACCTGCTGGGTCTCTGACTCTCTAGTATGCCATGCTCTATTGGTTTTGGCGACTCTGTCCAGCATCTCGGAAGCTTCAAAATATGAATTCTCCATGAATGCTCCTCTAGTTATAGTGTCAGCTACTGCTTTTATGTTGGCATTCAATGCTTTGTAGAAGATCTCTATCAGATGCCTTGAAGGAATTCCGTGTCTCAAAACTTGCTTCAACTTCTTCTTGAACCTCAACCAAGCCTCATATAATGCCTCTGTAGGTAGATGCTTGAAATTGTAGACCTCTTGCTTCAGCTGCAACATCCTTGATGGAGGAAGAACTGCCCCAAAAATAGAGTCTTCAGCTCATGCCATGTGTATATGGAATTATTGGGCAATTCTGAGAGCCACGCAGTCGCCTTGTTGGTTAATGAGAAGTGAAATAGCCTTAGTCTAATAGCATCTTGCCCCACTCCTAGTAGACTATACGCCTTGCAAATCTGAGTAAAATTCTTCACATGAAGATTTGCATCTTCCGTAGGTTTTCTAGCATACAGTCCCATATGGTTCATCAACTGGATTATGGTGCTGGTGATGTCAAATTTCGCTCCCTCAGTCAGTGGTGGAAACACTATGGGTTCAGTAATGCCCAATTCCTCCTCCTCATTATCCTCATCATAATCATAGTAGCGAGGGGCTTGCCTGGGCTACTGTATCTATTAGCCCCTATTCTATGGGAAATTCTGTCTAGCTGTTGTCTCATCTCGGACAACATGTTGTCATGCTTTCCTTGCTTGATTAGCTGTCGCTTTTCGAGATACAAGGTCAACTGCAATTTGAGCATCTTCAGCAGCAAGGGAATCTTCCCCTGCCTTTTTCCTCTGCTCTGATTTCTTTTTCCTTTACTCGCCTTCAACCAACAACCGAGCTGTGATCTGCTCTTGTGTCTCGTGCTCTCCCTCTTTAGCCATGTTTCTTAAGGTTTTGGAGAGCTCAAGATCGTATGGGATCAAGGGATTGCCTTGACTCCTTGTACTGGGCATACACAAGTGTGCAACCTGTAGAACAAAACAAAAACAACAGAAAAAGTAAAATCAAGAAATAAGGACTAATAGTGAAATAAACACAATCTCTCTTAATCCTAAACCGTATTTCCTGGCAATGGCGCCAAAATTTGATACGCCCAAATTATACCTCCAAAAGAATCGTAAGCGGTCACTGTTCAAATATAGAACCCAACGAAGGTTGGGGTCGATCCCACAAGGAATATGGTAGGCCTATGGTCGATTAGTGTTTACATGTGCTGTTAGCCATTTATTTCCCTTTAAAAGGGGGTTTAAAGCAACAGTGAAGTATTGTAAATCAAATTCATAACAAGTAACAGATGTTAATTTCAACATTTGTTATCAATAATAGAAGCGACTAGGGTAGTGTTCCCCATGAGATCATAACTTAGTAAGGCGTTTGTACTTGGTAAACTAGTTTGATACTTAGCATGTAGAATTGGTAAGTTGGGTTCACCTAACTCCTTGATCCGATAGACAGATGAATTTTGCCACACGCCTTGGTCCGGCCGCGGGTGTATGCTTTTGTAACGACCAGATCCGTCGTTATTACAAGAAGCATGACATTGCAAAATTTTGAGATTGAACTAAAATATTTTTGGTTTTAAGTGGGGGTGACGTAGAGAAAAAATTTCAGATTTTTGGAAATCATTCGGGCTGACGTTGCTCTGCTATAGTGGTATTTTATCCGCTATAGCGAAACCACTATGGTAGAAGGTCATCCGCTATAGCGGAACGACGAGAGGCAGTAGCCTCAGAATGAGATTTTATTAAAAAGCTTCTCCTTCTCAGTAAGAAAACATACGAGGATTTCTCCAAAAATCCTCCCATACTGCTCCAAGGCTAGGAAATCATGAGGAGGAGGGGTCATGGCTGGAGGGCGCAGAGTAGCGAGTTTCAAGACCATCGTTCGGCTAGGAACGCCTTCACAAAGCCAGAACTGCCCAGTTACAGCTGCTTGGCGTCCAGGTAGGCTAGGTTTTCTTGAGTAGTTAGACCTATTTACATTCTGTATTCATCATACAATGGAAATGGAGATTTCATGTTTTAGGCCTCCGAGCACGGAGTCTGGTGGAATTTGGTATTAGTTATGAATGAGCTAAGGATTGGCTGGATTGAACTTTGGAATGATTGTAGTTAATTTGGGCTGTTTATGTTGTCTTGGCATGCTAACGTGATAGGACTCAGGGACTGGGATGTCAGGAAGGTTCGGAAGATTGGGAATTGCAAGGACAACTAAAAGGGTATGAAAATGGGGAACCCCTAGGTGAGGTTTCGGGAATACGGAGGGCATGATGAGTAGTCGTTGTTTTGCTAAGGGCTAAGGGGTGATAACTCATGTTGTTATTCTCTATGTAAGTTTTGAAATTAATAGGGTGTTAAATTATACTAAAAAGGGGTAGACCGTTCATTATATGTAAATAAAGGGTGAGTATGTTTAGTCTTCGGACAAAGGTCGATGTTCTGTTGTATACCCAGGAGAGAGGGTAGGTGATGGCTTATGATTCCTGTGAATGTTGTATGTTCTTGTACTCTTATCTATGTGTTTGTATGAATTAAATTGCTTAGAGGAATTGTTTAGAATGTCTAAGGGTCCTTTTTACAGTCTGTGGATTGAACGGTGTGTTGCTTGTTGGTTTTACAAGATGTTTGTTCATTACTTTGACTGTGGATTATTGACATTCGGTTGGCTCGGGTACCACACCTAGTACGAAATACTAACGGTTGGCTAGGATACCACTCCTGGTATGGGTATAACAAATGGTTGGCTTGGGTACCACGCTTGGTACGAAATACTTACGGTTGGCTCGGGTACCACGCCTGGTACGTATTTATTTTACTGCATCATTGCATTGATATTGCTGTAATTCATTGATATTATTGCATTGCATTGACTGTTATTGGTTCTGTGAGTGGACTGGGCTGCTTTATTGAGTTGTGATTTGGCTAGTGGTCCTTTAGTGACCGAGAATCCTGTTATGTCTGTTGAATTGGTCTTGGATTAGGCTGGGTTGTCTGTTTAACACGTAGGTGTTGTTTAGAGTGGATCCTAGGGTAGGTCCGGGCTATACGACCAGGGTCGTGGTTGGTTATGTTGTTGATTATTGATCATGGTTATAAAGGTGGTTTACTTATGATTGATAGACTAGGGGAATGGCTGAGAGTCTTACATGGTGTGTCTAGCGGGTGATTTCCTGGGAGGAAATTGCCTAGGAATTCGAGGCGGGTCTGGGAGATTGTGTGTGGTGTCCTGGGCGTAGTGGGTCTGGAATGACAAGGTCTGGGTTGTTTCTGGATGTATAGTCATGAAGTTGACTAGGTTAATGGTGAGGCAGTCAGAGTTGGATTTAGTAGTTGGTCTAAGGTTAGTGTGACTTGGGAAGTCTAAGCTTAACGTGACTCGGAAGACCTGAGAGAGACCTGTTAAAAACCCTGTAAATCATCCAAATCATCACTTTTGTCCAAGAACAACCCTTCACATTCCCGTTTTAACCTATTTTTGGCCCATTTTTGGCCAATAATAGCGTAATCCATACGCCCAGAATGCCTTAGAGGCATTGTAAACGTAAGGGAAGCATCCATGCTTCGGGAATTTAACAAAATCCAACCAAAGGTTCAAGTTCAAAAACCCACTTAGAATATACTACAAGTTCCTAGTTTTCTACCATATTCATGAGCAAAATCATGCAAGGAAGTAAGGAAACAACTAGAAACGAGTCTTACCTGAGAATATCAATGTGAGAAGCGGAGTGTTCAGGAGAGAATATAGTATTTTTGAAAGGAATATGGGGAGAATGGGGGGTGAAGTCCGTTTCTCCCCTATTTCATTCTACTGTCAACCGCTATAGCGATCGGCAGTCCACTCTAATGGAACCGCTATAGCGGTATATTATCTGCCATAGCGGGTGGGAAATCAGTTTTGTAATGAAAGGTTCTCTCGGATCTGTTCAAATTCGTCCGTCCCAACATGACGTGAGGCCCCAAATTTCTTGGGCACTCAGAAATGGGAACGCGTGTGATTTCCTTGGAAGGCTCGTATATTCCTCGTCAGAATGGGATGATGGTGGATTTTCCTCGGTTAGACTCTTAAGGGCGAGGGTTGACAACTTGCATAGGTTCGTTAATTATGTAGTCACTTGGGATGGTGAGAGTCCTAGGTTAGTCTCCCTCCTCTGATTTTTATTTTGGGATCATTCGGGGATGAACGATGGGTAAATTGGTATCTGGTGTAACGATCTGATCCGTAGTTATTACAAGAACCATGACAATGCAAAATTTCGAGATTGAACTAAAATATTTTTAATTTTAAGTGGGGGTGACATAGCGGATTTTTTTAGATATTTGGAAATCATCCGGGCTGACGTCACTCTGCTATAACGGTATTTTATCCTCTATACCAGAACCGCTATGGCAGAAGGTACGATGGCAGGCAATAGTCTCAGAATGGGATTTTATTAAAAAGTTTCTCCTCCTCAGTTAGAAAACATATGAGAGTTTCTCCAAAAATTCTCCCATGCTGCTCTAAGGCTAGGGAATCATGAAGATGAGGGGTCATGACTGGAGGGGCGCGGAGTAGCGGGTTTCAGGACCATCGTTCGGCCGGGAATGCCTTCATGGAACCAAAAATGCCTGGTTGCAGCTGCTTGACATCCAGGTAGGCTAGGTTTTCTTGAGTAATTAGACCTGTTTATATTCTGTATTCATCGTATAGCAGAAATGTAGATTTCGTGTTTTAGGCCTCCGGGCATGGAGTCTGGTGGAATTTGGTATTAGTTATGAATGAGATAAGGATTTGTTGGATTGAACTGTGGATTGATTGTAGTTAATTTGGGCTGTTTATGTTGTCTTGGCATGCTAACATGATAGGACTCAGGAATTGGGATGTCGGGAAGGTTTGGGGGACCGAGAATTGCAAGGACAACTAAAAGGTTATGAAAATGGGGAACCCCTAGGTGAGGTTTTGGGAATGCGAAGGGCATGATGAGTAGTCGTTGTTTGACTAATGGCTAAGGGGTGGTAACTCATGTTGTTATTATCTATGTAATTTCTAAAATCGATGGGGTGTTAAATTATGCTAAAAAGGGATAGACCGTTCATTATACGTAAATAAAGGGTGAGTATGTTTAGTCTTCGGACAAAGGTCGATGTTCCGTTGTATACCCGGTAGAGAGGGTAGGTGATGGCTTACGATTCCTGTGAATGTTGTATGTTCTTGTACTCTTATCTAAGTGTTTGTATGAATTAAATTGCTTAGAGGAATTGTTTAGAATGTCTAAGGGTCCTTTTTACAGTTTGTGGGTTGAACGGTGTGTTGCTTGTTGGTTTTACAAGATGTTTGTTCATTATTTTGACTATGGATTGTTGACATTCGGTTAGCTTGGGTACCACGCTTGGTACGAAATACTAACGGTTGGCTCGGGTACCATGCCTGGTACGAGTATAACAAATAGTTGGCTTGTGTGCCACACCTGGTATGAAATACTAACGGTTTTCATGAGTACCACGCCTGGTATGGGTTTATTTTACTGCATCATTGCATTGATATTGCTGCATTACATTGATATTGTTTCTTTGCATTGAGTGTTATTGGTTATGTGAGTGGACCGGGCTACTCTATTGAGTTGTGATATTGGTTGGTGGTTCTTGAGTGATCGAGAATCCTATTTTATCTGTTGAATTGGTCTTGGATTAGGCCGGGTTGTCTGTTTAGCACTTAGGTGTTGTTTAGAGGGGATCCTAGGGTGGGTCTGGGCTATACAACCAGGGTCGTGGTTGGTTATGTTGTTGATTGTTGATCATGGTTATAAATGTTCTTTACTTGTGATTGATAGACTAAGGGAATGGTTGAGAGTCTTACATGGTGTGTCTAGCGGGTGATATCCTGGGAGGAAATTGTCTAGGAATCCGGGGCAGGTCTGGGAGATTGTGTGTGGTGCCCTGGGCATAGTGTGCCTGGAATGACAAGGTCTAGGTTGTTTCTGGATGTATAGTCATGGAGTTGACTAGGTTAATGGTGAGGCAATCAGAGTTGGATTTAGCAGTTGGTCTAAGGTTAGTGTGACTTAGGAAGTCTAAGCTTAGCATGACTCGGAAGACCTGAGAGAGAGGGAGTCGGCAGTGGAAGGAATAGAAAGAGTTGAGGTAAGGGGTACGAGTAGACGATCGGTTGAGATCGGGTCCGGTAAGGGAAGTGGTAAAGGATGGAAATTAAATTACATTATTTGCAGTCATGTTTTTCCCTGTTTTGTTATATGATGGTAGGAGTGGATTCGAGTAGACCGATGATGCCTACCAATAAGTGTGGTTGTACTGACTCTACTCTTGCTATACCTTTTTGGTATAGTCTGGTTGCAGGGCTGGTGATGTTTCATAGGTACATGACGATGGTGATCTGTAGCAACTTCTGTCCTTTTTCTATGACAGAAGTTGTGTCTCGTTTACTTTCTTCTTGTAAAAATCTTGTAGTAGCTCTTGTACCTGTTTAGACTAGATCCTAGGGAGGGGTGTTTTCAAGTGTAAAACTATTCTTCTACTTTTCGGTGTCTTAATAAAAAGGTTTCTTTTGAGAAGGAAAGGTTTATTTTGCTACTTTCTATTTTTACGCATGTTACCTGTTGGACGGGTGGTGAGGGTTCGTCTATCTAGGTGGTTAGAGTAGGCGCCCGCATGGCCCGATAGGTTGGGTCGTGACAGCTTTACTAACCCTTACCTTGGATCCCAGATTAGCTATTTTTGGACAAGGTCAAGCTATTAGATGAGGGTTGGTAGCCTCAAATCTCCGTTGTTGAACAACCCTTTTCCCATCCGTTACCTCCTTGGTCTGGCAAGTAAGGATAAGGCAAGTTCTCACATTGGACACCACTAGAAAACAATCAATACAAAGGGAAGAACAATACATGCATAAATATCGCATTAGAATTACTAAGTACGTTGCCTACTTTTTTAATTCTTCATGGTTCCCACAACCCTAGTTGTGGATTTAGCTACTCATGTTCATAAGTATACAATTAATGGTTGTTTGTGCAATCATCAGTGAATACTTACAAGCTGAAGCAAAGAAATCCAGAATCTTGATGAAAATATCAAGAACACTTCAAATACTCAAGAACAATCTTTTGATCTCAAGAACTTGTGTTTAAAGTCAACACCAAAGTAACAATGTAATAACTATTCGAAAATATTGCATAACAACCAAAAATAAAACCTAAGGGGGAGTATTTATAGACAAAGCAACCTAATCCTAACAAATCTAGGAGAAACTGGATGCGGCATTGCCGACGGGCCTCTTCACGGGCCATCGTGGGTGCGATGGGCGTCTTGGGTGCCCTTCGGCCATCTTCAGGTCTTCATGTCCAGGTCCCTACCATGATCTCACAGGCAGAGGTGATGGGTCATCTTGGATGCGACGCCCGTCGTGTCCCTCATGTCTCTTGTACTTGGCTTCTCTCTAGCTTCCCTGCCTAGTTTCCACAGGTATACTCAATGTGGCGTCGTGACAGTCACGAGCATCGTGGGCTCATATCTCCTTGCCTTAACTCTTGCTTGCTTCCTTGGATCATTTTGACAGGCACTATGATGTCCCGTCGTGTCTTCCATGGGCGTCATGGCAGCCCGTCAGGCTTCAAAGCCTTTGCCTCTCTAGCTTCTGGGTTTTGACGACTTGCCCCACGGGCCGTCGTAGATGTGACTCCCGTGGTGGCCTATGTTTTGCCCTGAAAACTGCAACATTTTGGTTTTCTTCATCTATTTCATACTTTTTCCTGTACATGTAACAAACGACATTAAACCCACCAAAATGTACTTAAGAACACCCAAAAATCCTTTGTTTTAAGCGTCAAAAGTGCCGTTAAATCCTGGCACATCAGTCATGCAATTTATGCTTCAAAATTCGTAAAACTTAGCATAGCCATAATTTTTAACATAATTTTCTTTATAAATTCATAACTTGAAGAATTAGGTATGCACTTTCATAAATACATAAGGCCATGTTATCTAAACATGCCAATTTTTACTTGAAATCATGCAATTCAATGGAATTATGCAAGAAATCATCTTTAATGCATGGGCTTTTGAAATCAATTAAGAAACCTCAATTAAAACATAGATAAGCAATGAGAAATCATACATTGAAGCTTTAAAACTGGACCCATAAGTTTTTCCTAAATTGGGTAAGAACCCTAATTTCATAAATTTATAAATCAAAGTAAAAATCATGGGTTTTGGTAATAAGGGTGAAAGGAATCCCTTATTACATACCCACATAACTTATTGAAGCTAGCTTGATCTTTAGATGATAAGAAATGGAGGCTTGATATTGGAGCTTAAAACTTGGAGCTTGAATGAGTTCTTTCTTCTTTAGGAATAGAATTTTTTTAGAATGAGAAGATTTTAGGCTATTAGGGAATAAAACCCTACTAAAAATGGTTAAAACAACCTCACTTAGGAGTTAAAAGGGTGGGTAGTTATAAAAATACCCTTGGGATTTAATTAAGAAAAAGCTATTTTAAAACTCAGCTTCAGGTCCCATGGGTGGAGTATACCACCCGTAGACCTAACCACGATTCGTGGTTCCTTCTCGTGGTTACTGCCCAAGATTTCAAGCTGTAGATAACCTTCCACGACTCAATAGGATGGCTTGTGGAAACTTTCATGAGTCATAGAAACTAGTCGTGATTTATCAGGAAGTTGACCACTCTCAGTCTGATTTCCACGAGTTGGTTCCATGACCTGTGGAAACATCCACAAATCATGAAATTAACGCGTGATTCTCATACCTGAGTGTCATTTGCAGGACTAGAATCACGAGTCCCTTCCATGACTCATTGAACCATCCACAGCTCGTGGACTTGACCCATGATCCCTGGAAGTTCAAAATTCTGCAAGTCTGTGAGTTTGAAAGCTGGATCGAATTCCGGGGTGTTACAATTTTAAACATAGAAAAACATTCAAAAGAACATTAAAAACTTAAGTAAGAGATATCATATGTACCCTAATTTCAAGTCAAATCTCATAGTCACTTAACAATCCAAGCTACTACCACCCCTTCAACTTAAAAGGATCCAGTTTGATTGCTTCTATTCTAACATGTGAACAACCTAGAAGGTCCTAGGTATATCACGGAAGAAGTGCTAAAAGTCCTCCATACTTAGATCCTACAAACATTGAAGGAATCATAGAAAGGAGCTTTCAAACTTAAGAGCCGACTGTATCCTCCTATAAAGGTTGCATCAGGAGATGCTACTTCTCATCTTTGTAAATGGATGACCCTTAACTGTCTAATAATATAAGTTTTATTCTCCTTATGTATTGCTCATATAAACTAGGGGATGACACAACTATAATGGGTACATATCTCTACATGCCTTTCTTCTGTAGAAAATTGTGGATTTGATCCTAGAGTCTCTGAGACGCTTGAACCTAGTGTTTGATACAATGTTTGTTACGCCCCCAACTGGTAGAGGCGAACAAGAATCACATGAACACATGCTATACAAATGACCTACACTAAGAGGATAGATCACTATACATAAGGTATATGATAAGAAACTTCATATGTGAAACACTGACCAACTGGACATACTAATGTAAATGACATATCAAACTATAACTACATATGACAACTTTACAATGCCAATAAAGTGTGTAGCATAATCTATAACTATATGATGTCAAATGGTCTGTACAAGGCCCCGACTTACCCGAACTATAACAATATGTAAAATTAAATAGTACTAGACATCTATTATCTCCAGATGAGAGTGGATCTTTCCAAAGACTTTGTTAAGTATGGAATGAGTGTCAAATGTAGAGGTCTACTAATTTGTATACCTGATCCTGCATTTTTAGAAATGCAGCATCATTGTGATGTTAGTACATATAAAACATATACTGGTAAATAAAGTAGAAAGAATAACAAGTAGACAACTCAAATAAATCATATATCAAATATAAATAACTTGTAATGACCGGATCTATCGTTATCTTAAAATCACCTTATCATGAAATTCAGGAATGATTAAAATTGTGTTTTGAGTTATGTGGGGTTGACATGATGGAAATTTTGGATTTTCTAAAATTGACCTGAGCTGACATCACTCTGCTATAAAAAAACTTATTCTGCTATAGCGATGTCATTATAGTGGAACACCTGTCGCTATAGCAGTGTGGCAGAAAACAAAAACCAGTATACGCGAATTATATTTTAGACTTCTCCTCCTCAGTTGGAAAACAAATGAGGGTTACTCCAAAAACCTTTCTAGGCTACTCCAAAGCTTGGGAGCCATGGAGAGGATAGATTCTGGCTAAAAAGGTCCAAAACCATGGATTTGAGGCTTGTCCTTCGCTAGGAAATGCCTTCACGAAGCTAAAACGTGGCGTTGTACAACCACTTGGCATCCAGGTAGGCTAGGTTCTTCTTATTGAGTAGACTTAGACCTGTTGACATTTTATTCTATTGTGTAAAATGAAAGGAGAATCCATATTTAGGCCTTTGGGCATGGAGTCTAAAGGAATATTGTATTGTCTAACTGTTTGGTTGAATAGTAAATGATGGAGTCTGGGGTAATGTGTTTACAGTTCAGATTTGGTTATACTTGTTAATTTGCTGGTGATTCTAGATTCCAGGGAACTGGACTGTTGGGTAGGTTTGAGAAATCGGATGCGTTATGGGTGTATGTGGTCAGGTTAAGGTGGATCTCGAAAATAATTTTAATTAAAGAAAATAAGGTGAATGGGAAGGGTTGGAGTCTCAAGGTAAGGGGGATGTTTCTGTACTATGTTGTCTAAAAAGAAAGGTTCCAAGACTGATATATCGACTGATTAGGTGTCTAGAGCGTGAACCAAAAATTTATCATCGGACAGGATTTCAAGGTTGGGGTCATGGACTCGGTTTGGATAGGTGATGGTTATTGTATTACCAAATGCAATGTATATACATGTAACTTTAGCTTAGTGAGATATATGTTTCATGTTTAGGGAATAAAGTTATAAATGTCCAAGTGTTTGGGTGTCAGTTATGTGAAATGAACTTGGTTATTGCTTGTTGATTTTACAAGTGTATTTCAGTTCACTTAATTGTTGACTGTTGGTTTATGTGACATTTGGTTGGCTCGAGTACCACGCTTGGTACGGGATACTAATGGTTGGCTCGAGTACCACGCCTGGTACATGTTCTATGTCAGTTGGCTCGGGTACCACGCCTAGTATGAGTTTAAATATATATTGTTGATTGTATTTGGCGATGGTTCCATAAGTGGACCAAGTTGATTGCGGAAATTGTGATTGTACATATTAGTCCTTGAAAGTCAAGATTGTTACACTTAAATGTGGGGTTGGTCCTTGGGTGGACCGGGCATTGCATGTTAAACACAGAGGTGTTGGTCTAGGGATCCTTAGTTGTTCATGGTTACTTGAAAATGGGTATATTCTTAGTGTTTTTGTTATTACTACGGTGGTCGTTGAACCTGTGTCATAAAGTTGGTAAGTTAGAAGAAATACTAAGAGTTTGGGGTTATATTGCGAGGTTGATATTGCATGTTGGATATTGTCCTAGGGATCCTTGAGTGGTACGAGCCCTTGTGTATAGTAATATAAGTGTACATGGTCTAGTTGTTGGATAGTTGGGTATCACTTTGAGTTATGGAGTCATAGTAGTGGACTAGGAAAATGGAAGGGTAATCCAAATTTGGGCTTAGTTGGTCAGAATAGTGTTAAGGGCAACTTGGGAAGTCTTAATGCAAGGGTGACCTGGGAGGTCGTGGAGTTAAGTGTGACTACTAAATTCTAGGTGTTCCGTCTAACTTGAAAAGTCCTAGATGTCTTAGTCTAGGGTCTCCAAGGGGTGGAGTTGGTAGCGAAATAGGATAGGAAGGCTTGGGACAGAGTGTATAAGTTCTTAGTGTTAATATCAGGATGGTAAAGGTGGATGTTGAAGGAATGGATTACTGTAACTCATTGCGTATTTTCTCTTGATTTCTTATATGATGGTATGTGGTGGATTTGGATCGATCGATGATGCCTACCAGTATGTGTTATTTATACTGATACTACTCTTGCTATACCTTTTTAGGTATAGTCCGATTGCAGGATCAATGATGTTTCTTAGGTAAAGGACGGCGACGATCTTCAACAGCTTCTACTCTTTGTTCCTATATTGGAAGCTGTGTCTATTTTATATATTATGTATCTTCTCCTGTAGGTCTCTTGTACCTGTTTAGACTAGATCCTAGGAAGGGTCGCATTTAAGTTTGTAAATGATTTCCTGTATTAAAGTTGTAAGAGTTTTTCCATCATTGAAAATGTTATTTCTTTAAGGTTTATTTTTAATTTCCGCATTATCTGTTGGATTGGGTGGTAAGGGTTCTCCTATCTAGGTGCTTAGAGTAGGTGCCCGCACGGCCCGATAATTGGGTCATGACATGACTATAGACAAATAAATATCATAAACTATAACTTGTGAATAACTTTATTAGCTATGTGTACAATGTCTTTAGATTATTTCTTAGCATGTGGAAAAGTAGTATATTTATACGTGTATCATACTGTGTCTTTTATTTATACAAGTGATTGCATGATATGCCTTGAAGGTCACTTGTGACAAGTGAATAGATTAGTCTCTAGGGCAATCTTCAGCACATGAACGACATAGTAATTTGTTAAAAAAAGATCATATCAAGTGATATGCTACCTCTTTTGGCAAAAAACTTGTACTTTGTATCATTTCACATAACCAAATAACTAAATAAACTCTTTCCTTAAGAGCTTTGCATCTCATGATCCATATATCTATGAATCTCTATGTATATATAAACTGATTTGTGGTCTGTTTATGAGGTACTCCACGAAGGCTCACTATGAAGGTCTGTCCACAGGCTTGAGTGTATGCCATTTATTAGAATGTCAGTAGAACAAGTGCATCATGTTCCTACTAATCAACTATGCTATGAATGTTTCCTTAATGGGAAGGTTCAGTATGAGTTTAGGACTCACTATGATGGCCTGGTCTTAATCCCGTGTACAATATAAGCATCACGCATATGTCAAGTGGATCTATAAATTCCTTCCATCGCTTTGATTTGATTTTAGAAAATAGTGCCACGAAAGCTTGTAATAACTTAATTATGATTTACATCGTCAAATAAATAAATAATAATATTTATATAGAAAATGAGCATATGACATGTGATAAAGTGAATCAGGTGTTAGACTTGTTTTAGCACGTAAGTTCTTTAGATATATGCTCAATTATGTAATTGGAAGCTATACTTTACAATAAATAATTTTTACTTAATACACATAACAAATATATCATGTGAAGACTATAAGTTTCTAATGAAGATAAGTATGATCATGTATGACTCTATGGATACTCAACTCGATAGTAGTAATATGAATACTGTAAACTTTGATAGATAGACTTATGAAGCACGAAGGCAAGTACATCAAGTGAAAAGAGCATATAGATATTTTGCCCATGTTAGGCATGTAGTCTTGTGTTTGTCATATAGAAAGTGAAGCCTCTGCTCATATATATATATATCATATAAACTATGTTGAACCCTATAGGAGATATATGTAATGTAGGGTTGTGAATTAACAACAAATGAGGTTTTAGATTTACATACCTTCTTCACTTCCTTATACACTTATGAACAATTAGCCTTTACTTACAGTAAGATATTTACATAAAAATAAGTGATATAACCATTACAAATAGCCTATTAATATGCTCGGGTCACATTGAAAATATGTCGGCTACTAGGCGAGTGAATAGCTCATTTAACCCTTTTTAGTAGTCGAGCGAATAGCTCATTAAACCCATTTTAAATATATGTTTCTTTATATTTTCTTCTCCAGTTAACATCTACAAGTAGAATTCATAATAAACATATTTTTAGTATCTAATAATAATGTGGAGCCTACAAAATAGTCCACCACATCCAAACATACAGTATGACTGCACAACAACTAAATAATCAATGTTTACACACATATTTTTCATGTTCACCCTTGTTTTCTGCAATGTTTCATGTCATGTTCTATACCAAGTATGAGTGGTGGGTGATCTTACATTCTTTTGGTGATACCCTTGTGTATTTGAGGTGAGTTTCTTGGCTATTTCATAACACTGATCTCCATTCCTTTCTATATATTTTTTCTTTTCAGATAGTTTAGTACTTACTAAGAGTTGTAATCCTACATAGAAGCTCTTGTGCTAGTTTCACTAGATTTCTGGTGGCATTTACTATAGTTATTTTTTTGTACTTTCTATATTATGAATGTTCAATTTTGACTCTACTTTTGGTTTACATATTACTTCTGCTTTTAAAATTGCTAATAAATAGATTTAGGAGTGTAATTGGTTCACCTACATAGTAGGTAGGTGCCATTACGACTTTGAATTTTTGGATCATGAAACCCACATCACTCCTACGTCTATCAAAAAACCTGGTCCTTGAACCTTATTTCTCCTAGTTATGTCTAAGTTTTGAACCTTCTATGACCCTATTGTCTAACTAATTTATAGGATTGCTAACCACTGTAAGCAGGATAATGAAACTATTAAATGATGCATATGATGTAATTATGGTCTCTTTATCATTCATAAAAAATTCTTGATTGTCTTACTTGGATGTCTACACTGGCTCTATCTTTTTATGATTGCAAAAGGGGAAAAATAATAATGTCACATGTATGACACACTTGCAAGGGATACTAAAAGGAAAAAGAATTGGCCCTTAAAATAAATCACATAATGGTTATTTTTATAAGTGCTAATCTAAGAACAAATTGTAAAGAAATGGAATGATCCTCCCAGTTGTTATGGTATGATTAAGACCTAAGTACTCTTTTAGAATTCTTCTCTAATGAGTTGAGTTAATAAAATCTCAAGATGGAGTGGTTTGAGGATGAAATCGTATGTAGTGTCTATGTGTGGTGAATTATGATTCACAGAACTGTTATTTGTGTTGTCATATTCCATTAGGGGGTGAGCTAGTAATTCAAAACTCAATAGAAAGTTTTGAGAATGCAAGCAAATTTGTTGTACATGATGATAGTGGCTGCCACAATGGGGTATTTTTGTGATATCTTAAGCTTAAAAATGTATTGTGAAATAGAGAATTTGAGTTAAGCTCTGAGTTTCTATTACAAGGACTGTTGTAGTGGAAGAAATTCTGTTGTGCGAGACCGCCGTAGTAGTCAAAGTCCCGCCACAGTGAGGCTGGACTATTCTGCTAGGGCTTGCCATAGCAAGCTGAGGCTCGCCATACTGGTCTTATTGTAGCGAGAATATGGCTGCTGCAGTGGATGACGGGGGAAAAATATCCCTCGTTCTAGAGTTCCAAGAAGGAGATTTTCTAAAGGCTAGGGTGATTCTCTTTATTTGAGGTAAATTATTTCATTAACCCCTTTGTTTAGTAATCATTTATCATTATAGAATTATTAGAGAGTGTGTGATGGTAGAAATTATGGGTAAGTTACCTAGGTCTGTGAAATTATGGGAAAGCCTATGGATAGGTGTGATTATCACCTATAATGCTTCTAGGGTGTAGATAAACACTTTCTAGCATATAATTATTGTCCTTAAACATAAATAGTGATGAATGGGAACCTTGAGTTCCGTAAAAATATGACCTTTAGCATAGAAATAGCTAGAAAGGGAGAAATTAGAGTAGAAACTCCATGAACAATGATTTTGTAATTAATGTGAGGTGATTTTATGGATAATTGACCCTTAGGGAATGCTACAGACCTCATATAAGGGTTGGGTTAGTGGGTTTGAATTCCCAAGACTTGAATTTGAAGAGTAAATAATTAATTACTCTTGTACTTGTTTGATTCTAGACTTTAAATGTTCTGAGATGTTAAGGAAATGCAAGGCTCTTGCAAAGTAGCTTGTGATTCTAAAATTCTTTGGTTGAGGTAGATTATGGTCTTTTATGGAGTTAGACTTAATATAGTCCTTTATATGTGTTTGGATTGATAGCATATTGGTTGGCTTCAGACGTGATTGTTAAAATGATTACTTGTTTGGCTTGACATTGCTTGCATGAATAAGCTTAACTATTGAAGTCTGTCTTTAAATAACTTATGATTATGAAGTTCACCATTATTGATTGTGTACTTGTGACATTATTTTGAGAAATGATTAAGATGAGAACATATTGAGCTACGTTGAGAGCGATAAGAAATATACATACTATTCTGTTGTTTGAGTGGCTCAAGTCTGATGTGAGCTTATGGACATATGATGTGGAGTGGGTACCACACTGGTAAGGTACATGGACCCTAGGTTGTCCCCTGAAGATCATGACTAGTTGGGAAAAAATAAGACTCTTTAGCATATGTGTACAAATGAGAGTTTTGAGTGAGTTCTGCTATGATTACATTGAGACCGATGAGATACAAAGACTATATATGATGATTTTATTATATTTGCAAGGTCTGTATGACTTTATATGTATGTGTTTTGGTAACTTTTATGCCCTTGATTGTTGACTAGAGTCCCAAGAAGGAGATTTTCCAAAGTCTAGGGTGATTCTCTTGATTTGAGGTAAAATATTTCATTAACCCCTTTGTTTAGTAATCATTTATCATTATAACATTATTAGAGAGTGTGTGATGGTAGAAATTATGGGTTAGTTACCTGGGTCTGTGAAATTATAGGAAAGCCTATGGATAGGTGTGATTATCACCTATAATACTTCTAGGGTGTAGATAAATACTTTCTAGCATATAATTATTGTCCTTAAACATAAATAGTGATGAATGAGAACCTTGAGTTCCGTAAAAATGTGACATTTAGCATAGAAATGGCTAGAAAGGGAGAAATTAGAGTAGAAACTCCATGAATGATGATAATGTAATTAATGTGAGGTGAGTTTATGGATAATTGACCCTTGGGGAATGCTACAGACCTTGATAAGGGCTGGGTTAGTGGGTTTGAATTCCCAAGACTTGAATTTGAAGAGTAAATGATTAATTACTCTTGTACTTGTTTGATTCTAGACTTTAAATGTTCTTAGATGTTTAGGAAAGGCAAGACTCTTGCAAAGTAGCTTGTGATTCTAAGATTATTTGGTTTAGGTAGGTTATGGTCTTTTGTGGAGTTAGACTGAATATAGTCCTTTATATGTGTTTGGATTGATAGCATATTGGTTGGCTTCAGACGTGATTGTTGAAATGATTACTTGTTTGGCTTGACATTGCTTTCATAAATAATCTTAACTATTGAAGTCTGTCTTTGAATAACTTATGATTATGAAGTTCACCATTATTGATTGTGTACTTGTGACATTATCCTGAGAAATGATTAAGATGAGAACATATTGAGATACGTTGAGAGCGCTAAGAAATATACATACTATTTTGTTGTTTGAGTGACTCAAATATGATATGAGCTCACAGACATATGATATGGAGCGGGTACCACACTGGTATGGTATATGGACTCTATATTGTCCCCTGATGATCATGACTAGTTGGAAAGAAATAAGACCCTTAGCATGTGTGTACAAATGAGAGTTTTGAGTGAGTTCTGATATGATTATATTGAGACTAATGAGATACAAAGACTATATGTGATGACTGTATTATATTTGCAAGGTTTATATGACTTTATATGTCTGTGTTTTGGTAACTTTTTTGCCCTTGACTGTTGACATTTGATATGCCTATAATTAAGGTTTATTTATCTGGTTGTGGTGACTATTTGATGATCCGAGTATTGGATTATGTGTTGTTTTACTTGCTACATGTATATTGTTTCCTGACATATATTTGATACTATGTCAAGTCGACCTATGATACCTACCAGTACATCGTATTTTTGCTAATGCTACTCCTGCACTTTTTTTTCTAAATATAGACTATGTTCTAGAGGCTTCAACAAGATATCGCATCTAGCGATTCCTGACAGATCAATTCGAGTGTGAGCTACCCCTATTTGTAATGACTAGGTCCATCATTACGGGTTATCCTTTTGTGCCAAGTTATGGGTTAGAAAACTTCCGAGTTTGGGAGTTGAAAATTTTGGGCTAGGCTAGTCTCAATCGATTTCGTAGCGAGGTATGGTCTAGGGAAATCCGGGTGAGGATTGGGTAACGTATATTGTGTTGAGCTAGTTTTCCATTATCTAAGATGTTAAAGAGTCCGAAAGACTTTTCGGAAACAAATTCGGGCAAGTAGAACTCTCGGTATTAAGGTTGACATGAAGAGGCTGTTCTAGAATATCAGGATTTAAGGTGTATTGTAAAATGAGCACTTTTGTGGGATTCTCAGAGATTCTATACCATGTCAACCACTATAGAGGTTGACACTACACTACCTTGGCTACTGCTATAGTGGAATAATTTGCATTATAGCATAAGTCAATGACGGTCAACACTGCCATAGCAGTCAGTTCTGCTACGGCAGCACTGCTATTGCAGTGAACTTCCCTAAGATGTTCAGTTTTTCCTCAAGCATATTTTGGAGAAGGGCAAGGGAGATTTGGGCAATTTCAACTCCATTTTCACTATTTTTTGTCCCGAAAGTAAGGATTTTGCTCCCCTAACTTAATACTATATTTCCTACGCAGTAGAATAGTTAACTGCGGGTTTGGGGAAAGGTTTGGGTTAACCTAAGAATGTGGAATCCAGAGAAAAAGGGAGGTTCTAGGGTATTAAGTTCTTGGGTCTTGAATATTATTGTTGGGTTATGATCTGTTCGCCATAATTCATTAAATGTAACTATTAAAATGGTAGTTTAGGATGAATTAGTGGTGGGAAAGCCCGAGAATGGGTGGAATAATTATAGTTTTGGCCTGGGGATTGGGATTTTGTATAATCGGGGTATTTTAGGCCAGTAAATTGATTTTAGTTGCTTGTAATTGTGTTTAGACCAAGATCAAGCTAAAGCTACGGAAAATAAGAAGGCTCTGGTCCAGTAAAATTTCCCAAAAGCAATTCGAGGAAGGTGATGGTTAATGTTTGCCAAATGCAATGTATATACTTGTAACTACAACTTAGTATTATATGTGCTTTCATGCTTACAAAAGGATGATTGAATATCGAAGTGTTTGGGGTGTCGATTCTGTGAAATGAACTTGATTATTGCTTGTTGGTTTACAAGGTGTTTCTGTTCATTTTGGTATTGACTGTTGGTTTTGTGTGATATTAATGGTTGGCTTGGGTACCATGCCTAGTACAAAATACTAATGGTTGACTCTAGTACCACGCCTGGTATGGGATAATAATGGTTGTCTCGGGTATCACGCTTGGTACAGGTTATAGATATCGGTTGGCTTGGGTACCACGCCTGGTACAGGTTTAATATGCATTGTTGATTGTATTTTTGATGGTTCTATGAGTGGACCAGGTTGATTTGCTGAATTTGTGATTCGTTATGTTGGTCCTTGAGAGGACAGGTTATTACACTTAAATGTGGGGTTGGTCGTGGGGTAGACCGGGCATTGCATGTTAACACTAGGTATTAGTCTAGAGATTCGTAGTTGGTCTGGGAATGAAATAAGGGTAATGGATTATTTGGTGTTCATGGTTAATGATTGTTGAACCTGTTTTTATGTGGTAGATAAGTTAGAAGGTAGGCTGAGAGCCTAGAATCATGTTGTTGGTTGTTACTACATGTTTGTGCTACATTACTCAGCTTTGGTTTATTGTATTTATATTGTTTGTTGGAGCTGACTGATGATCCTACCAGTACACGGTGGTTGTGTACTAATTCTGCACTTGTTTTCTTTTTATGAGTACAAGACATCTTCCGGCGGCTCCTACGCAAGCTTAGATCTAGTCCCGGCGAATCCATATTTCAAGGGTGAGTTGCTTCTTCTGGGCTACCTTATCTTTATCTCGTTTAGTTGTAGACCATTTATTTCGGGCTTAAACTCTTGTTTTATTGGGTTAACATCCCCGTTCTAGACTTTTGGTAGATGTTTTGGTACGGTGACTTTTAGTTTCTTGGGGATTTCCGCAGGATCTTGTTTTACTAGTATTTTGATAGTGAATGTTAGTTTAATTTAATGCAAATTGGTTTGGAGCTGTTAGACTTTACTCAGTGGTTGGTTGATATTGGTTTGCTCATCCGGGGGTTTCAGGTGGGTGCCACTCACGGCGGGTTGGGTCATGACAAAGATGGTTCAGAGCCCTTGGTTTGTTGATTTTATCCTACCAAAATGGGTCTAATAGAGTCTTGTGGAATAGTACATAGACATTTCTACTTTTCTTCGAGAGGTTATAGGACTTTAGTAAGCTATCACCTCTTTCTTCCTTTGTGCTATATGTCGATTCCAATTGGTATTTGGTGATATAAATTGGTATCTAACTCGATTCCATGAATAACAGAGTGAGAGCGGCGGTCGCAGCAACGGGCACAATGGTCATAGGGAGAGGAAGGGGCAGGGGCATGGGCTGAGGCAGGACAACATCCGCTAGGGGTGGAGCTTAGGTAGCTGCAGGAGAAAGAGCAGTGACCCCTTCCCCACCCTCAAATCACGTTGAGAAGGAAGTGGAGTTTGTTTTTGGGGAGGGCGCAGAACAAGCGGAGGCGGCACTGGCTGAAGGTGCAGGCCTTCCCCCTATATTTCCTGAGGAATTTCAGCAGGTGTGGACTTTTCCGAGTGGACTGGTTGGTGCTGGAGCCACCGCCACGAGTACTGCAGATCAGGTTCCGAGCAACCAGCCAGTTGTTGTAATGACTCCTAGGATGGATGCTGCGTCGGGGACTGATGAATTCTTTTTTCCGATGGTAGGTTCGGTTATGACCGGGAATGAGCATGAGATGCTGACTAAGTTTTTGAAGCTGAAACCTCCTACGTTTAAGGGTATTTATAAAGAGGATTCTTATGAGTTTATCTTGGATTATTATGAGAAGATGCATAAGCTAGGCATTGTGCAGCAGCATGGGGTAGAGTTCGTCACTTTCAAGCTTCAAGGTAATGCCAAGCAGTGGTGGAGGTCTCATGTGGAGTGTCAACCATCAGCTTTGCCTCAACTAACTTGGGCGTAGTTTCATAATCTTTTATTAGAGAAGTATGTGCCCCGCACTTTGAGTGACCATAGAAAGGATGAGTTTCTGTCCCTTGAGCAGGGTAACATGTCGGTCTCAGCCTATGAGGCCAAATTCCACGCATTATCCCATTTTGCTACTCAGCTTCTGGGTACAGAAGAGGAGAGGATTCTTCTATTTGTGAAGGGCCTGAATACTGAGTTACATGTATTGTCCTTGTATATGACTTCTGCGGGAAAGAGTTTCAATGAGGTAACAAACTATATATGAAGAAGCTAGAGGGGGTTATACAGGCCGGGCAGACTAAGGTGTTAGCCAAAAAGTCTCAGAATAAAGGAAATTTTAGTGGTTCATACTCCAGGGGTCACAACCGGCAGGTGTATTCTGCTCGTCCTATTCAGTCAACTTTGCCAGCTTCTACAGGTTGTCATCTAGGATCCAGTCAGTTCTCAACTCCTAGAGGCCAGAGGGCTTCTTATACTATGCCCACACTTTACCGCGGATGCTTTCATTATGGTGATTTGGGTCTCTTCAAGAGGGAGTGCCCTTACAAGCAGGCAGGTAATCAAACTCAGCAGTAGTCTAAGGTTATGGTTCCAGTAGATAGAGGTAGTTATGCTAAGGGTCATCCATAAGGTGGGAGAGGTAACTTTCAGGGAGGCCTGGGAGATAGAGGGAATAACGGCGCGTGTAGGGGTGTGGAGCAGCCAGCCAGGGAAGTTGCTCAGATTGATGATCGAGCCCATTGTTATACTTTTCCAGGGAAGTCTGAGGTTGAGGCGTCAAACACAGTGATCACAGGTATAATTATAGTCTGTGATAGGATGGCTTATGTACTGTTTGACCCATGTTCTACTTACTCTTATGCGTCTGTGAATTTTTCTTTGGGTATGGATTTGGTTTGTGATGTCCTTGATTCCCCTATTCATGTTTCTACCCTAGTTGGAGAGTTTGTGATAGTAACCCATATTTATCGTACTTGTCCTATGGTGTTTGTGGGGCTGCAGACTTGGATAGATTTGGTTATTCTGGATATGTTGGATTTTGATGTTATTTTGGGGATGACCTGGTTGTCTCCATGTCATGCGGTATGGAATTATAATACTAAGATTGTAACTCTAGAGATTCAAGGTAAGGATAGACTAGAGTGGGAAGGTGTGTACAAGACTAAGCTGGCTAAAATCATATCATTTCTCCAGGCTAGGAAATTAGTGGGAAGAGGATGTTTGGCCTTCTTGGCTCATCTCCTAGATGATAGTGTGGAGTCCCCATCGATTGAGTCAGTTCTGATGGTTTCAGAGTTTCAGGAGGTGTTTCTAGTGGATTTGCCTGGCATGCCTCCGGACAGAGACATTGAGTTTTGCATACACTTGGAGCCAGGTACTCTCCTAATTTCTATCCCTCCATAATGTATGGCTCCATCAGAGTTGAGGCAGCTTAAGACTCAGCTTCAGGAACTCTTAGATAAGGGGTTTGTTCGTCCCAGTGCTTCACCTTGGGGTGCTCCAATTTTATTTGTGAAAAATAAGGATGGTAGTATTAGGATGTGCATAGACTATAGGTAACTGAACAAGGTCACCATCGGGAACAAGTATCCTTTAACTTACATAGATGACCTCTTTAACCAGTTTCAGGGTGCGTCAATATTTTCAAAGATTGACTTAAGGTCAGGGTATCATTAGTTAAAGATTAGTCCCGAGGACATCCCAAAGAAAGCATTTCAAACGCGATATGGGCATTACAAGTTCCTAGTGATGTCATTTAGGTTGACCAATGCACCGGAGGCATTCATGAGTTTGATGAATGGGGTATTCAAATCTTATCTAGATTCGTTCATCATTGTGTTTGTTGATGACATTTTGCTCTACTCCTAGAGCATAGAGGAGCATGCTGAGCATCTTTGTATTGTTTTGGACATCTTGAAGCACCAGAAATTATATGTCAAGTTTTCCGAGTGTGAATTTTAGTTGACTTCAGTCGCTTTCTTAGGGCATGTGGTGTCAGAAAAGAGGGTGATAGTGGATCCCCAAAAGATTAAGGAAGTTAACAGTTGGGTCCGGCCTAGCTCTGTGACTGAGGTTAGGAGTTTTGTGGGGCTTGTAGGCTACTATCACAGGTTTGTCAAGAATTTTGCGTCTATCGCTACTCACTTGACAAGGTTGACTCAGAAGGAGGTACCATTTATGTGGTCTAACAAGTGTGAAGATAGCTTCCAGAAGCTCAAGACACTTGTTACTACAACTCCCATTCTTTCATTGCCGGTTGAAGGTAAAGATTTCATTGTGTATTATGATGCTTCACATTCGGGTTTGGGTATTGTGTTAATGCAGGACAGGAATGTCATAGCGTATGCTTCAAGGCTGTTGAAGCCTCATGAGAAAAATTACTCAACTCACGACTTGGAGTTGGCAGCAGTGGTCTTTGCACTTAAGATTTAGAGGCACTACCTCTATGGTGTCAAGTGTGAAGTGTTCATGGACCATCGCAGCCTGCAACATCTGTTTACTCAGATGGACTTGAATCTGAGGCAGATGAGGTGGATGGAGTTGTTGAAAGATTATGATGTGACCATCCAGTATTATCCGGGCAAGGCTAATAGGTGGCAGACGCGTTGAGCCAGAAGACGATTAGCATGGGCAGTTTGGCTTGTTTTGAGGTGTCCAAACAACCACTGGATAAGGAGATTTGGGCTCTAGAATCTAATTTCATGCAATTGAGAATCTCAAAACAGGGAGGGTGTTGGCCAGTATTGAGGTCAAATCCACATTAATAGAAGAAATAATGGCCAAGCAGTTTAAGGAGGCACAGTTTAACAAGCTTCGGAGCAAAGTAGTATCCGAAGAGTCTGGGGATGCCACGTTGGGCACTGATGGGGTGATGAGCTTCAGGGGGAATATTTGTGTTCCTCAGGTTAATGACATAATTCAAAAGGTGTTGGCAGAGGCTCATGGTTTGTGGTATTCAATTCGTCCGGGCATAACCAAAATGTAAAGGGACTTGAGGAAACTTTATTGGTGGCCTGAGATGAAAAGGGACATAGCTAATTATGTGTCTAAGTATCAGAACTGTCAGCAGATCAGTATGAGCATCAAAAGTGGGAAAGGATAGCCATGGATTTCATGGTGGGTCTTCCTAAGACCTTGGGAAAGTATGACTCTATTTGGGTCATTGTAGACACGCTGACCAAGTCAGCTCGTTTCATTCCGGTCAGAGTGGACTATAATTTGCAGCAGTTGGCTATGATCTATATTAAGAAGATTGTAAGACTGCACGGGGTGCCACTCTCAATCATTTCATACAGGGATACTCAATTTACCTCGAAGTTCTGGGTAAGTTGCACGAAGAGTTTGGCACTCAACTCACTTTCAGCATGCCATTTCATCCTCAGACAGACGGTCAGTCAGAGAGGAAAATCCAGGTATTAGAGGACATGCTGAGAGCTTGTGTGATAGACTTTGGGGGTCATTTGGACCAATTTCTATCATTGTGTGAGTTCTTATACAACAACAACTACCACTCCAGTATAGACATGGCACCATTTGAGGCATTGTATGGGAGGGGATGTAGATCACCTATAGGGTAGTTTGAGGCAGGCGATGTGAATCTCTTGTGCGTGGACTTGGTAAGGGAAGATCAGGAAAAGGTGAGGGGAATTCAAACCAAGTGTCTAGTAGCTCAAAGCAGGCAGAAAGAGTAAGTAGATCTCAAGGTAAGAGACATGGCTTTTCAGGTTGGTAAGAAAGTGTTATTGAAAGTGTCACCAATGAAGGGGGTTATGCGCTTCGGAAAGAGGGGAAATGTCACGCCTCAAGGCTAGCCCCTAGATGTAACATGGGATCGAGGTTCACAAGTGACCCTAAGATAACCCTGAATTTGGCATATCACAAGCATACTGAATATAATTCTGAACAAACAGAAGCATACTGAAGAAATCATAACTAGAAGGAATAAAGATTCTAAAAATATCTGAAATGATAGTCTGTCTGAAAATCAACTGAACTACATAAGCTGAAGTATGACTCTATGTTTGAAATCCTCTAATACTGAAGAGCTGCTAGGACAATCCCCCAACTAACTCTAAATATTGAAAACAAGAACAACTAACTAACTCAAAAAGCATGAAAATATGTCCTCGGATGATGAGGACTCACCACTGGCTGTCGCTGCACTAGCACCTGTACGGACTACTCGCGGGGCTGAATCTGAGAGCCTGAACCTACATCATGATAGGATGCAACATATAGAGTATGCGCCAGTACATTAAATGTACTGAGCATGAGGGATATGCAATGATGACTGAATATGTATATATGCAAAATTATTAAAAAGCTGTAAACTGAACTAAACTGTAGTACATAGGCCCAAATGTATAATCATGCATAAAAGAGCTGAAATGCAAGAGTAATCTAAAACATACTAGAAGCTGGAAATAAACATAACTGAGGGCTTAATGCACTTTATTGAAAATAACACTGTGGGAGATTCTATTAACCGACATAAATCACGTGAGATAAACATAGATTCCGATGTATATGCCCCATCGAGAGGACCCAATATACCTTGCCAGGGTATAAAGGCATGGCTGATGTGATCACTATTTCTAAGGCCTAACTGAGGGGCTAAAAAACCTACGGTGGAACGTAGTTCTGGGACTTTAAGGGTACGCTGAACCCTGGTCCAACTCGGTGCTAAACACTACTCCCAAACTGAATACTAATAGCTCATTTTAAACCTCAAATCCTGAGTTTTTGAGTCAGGACTAGACTAGTTTGAAATCTCTGTTTTTCTGAAATGTTGTAGTAGACTAAAAACTGGCTAAATTCTACTTTTAAAACTCATACTGATAATCTAGGTTGAATTTTGAAGGAAATATAATACTTTAGAAAAAATCCTACAATTTTGTCACGCCCCGAGACTACCCCCTAGGCGTAACATGGGACCCGGGACCACGAGTACCCCAATTTAACCCTTGGTCATAGCATACTCAGATAAATATAAGAAACATAGCAGAAGCATACTAAATGAAGATAAGCAACCATACCTAAATAAGAACAAGGTCTAAAAATACCAAATCCAAAACACGGAGTACAAGTCTAGCTATGTCTGAAGCCTCTAAACTGTCATAAAGAGTTGATGAGACAAGACCCCAACTAACTCGGAAAATCTAAAAGGAATAGAAGAAAAATAACTAGACTAATACTAGTCCTTGAAGGATGAGGATTCACCAACAAGATTTGGATATCCGGCGTCGTCTAACCACGAGCCTGAGGAAGAGAGCCTGAATCTGCATCATCAAGAGGATGCAATGCAAAATATGCGTCAGTACTATAGGATGTAGTGAGTATATGAGATATGCAGAATCCTAATAAAACACACTTAAAACTGAGTTCGTGCTTAAATAGAGAAATCATAAGAAAATATCATAATTTAAAGGTAAAGCATGAGATAGAAGTCAAACCTCAAGATAAGATATCATAAGACTTAGAAAACTTGAAAGCATTCATACGGGAGTTTCTTATAACCGACAATAGACCATGTGAGCTACATGGAATCCAACTACATCACCATAGTTGGCCAAGCTAAATCGAACCTTGCCAAGGCACGGGGTACTATACATATCGTAGCATGGAACCACTTTCATAAGAGGAACGCTCTCAACTAATGAGGACCCTTCTTCATGAGGAGACACTCTCAACTAACGAGGACCTTCTTAACCTACACTGGCAATGAAGTTTTGGAGTTGGGTTATCTATAACCCTCATCTCTCGATGCTAAATACTACTCCCAAAATATACATATAGCTCATAATATACTAGTGACATATCTAATGTCAAATCTGTTTCAAAAGCATAAGGACATATCTAATGTCATGCAATTCACATATCATAAGTCTTAAAACTTAGCATAGCTATAATTTAAAACATACTTTTCTTTCTAAATTCATAACTTGAAGAATTAGGCATGCAATTTCATAAATACATAAGGTCATATTATCTAAACATGCCAATTTTCACTTGAAAACATGAAATTCCATGGAATCATGCTAGAAATCATGCTTAATGCATGGGCTTTTGAAATCAATTAAGGAACCCCAATTAAATCATAGATAAGTAATGAGAAACCATGAATTGATGCTTAAAATTGAACCCATAAGTTTTTCCTAATTTAGTTAAGAACCCTAATTTTCACAATTTCATAAATCAAAGTAAAACATGGGATTTCGGGCATAAGGGTAAAAGGAATCCCCTATTGAATACCCACATATTTTATTGAATCTTGCTTGATCTAAGATGAAAAGAAATGGAGGCTTGAATTTGGAGCTTGAAGGAGTTCTTTTCCTCTTTTGGTAGATGAATGAGGAATAATGAGAGACTTAGGCTAATAGGAGTAGAAACCCTACTAAAAGTGGCCAAAATGACCTCATTTAAGAGTTAAAAGGGTGGGAAATTACAAAAATACTCCTAGGATTTAATTAAAGAAAAGTTGTTAAAAATCTTGGTTTCAGGAATCACGGGTGCAAACCACGAGCTGTTGAAGTAACCACGATTCATGGATTAGAGTCCTGGTTTTTGAGCCAAAAGATAGGCTGCGGATGACATTCCACGAGGTAACATAATGACTCGTGGAAACTTTCACAGGTCGTAGAAACCTCTCGTGGTTTCTGGGAGATTTGCCTACCCTCAGTTTGAGTTCCACGGGTTGGTTCCATGACTCAATGTACCATCCATGGACCGTGAACCTGGCTTGTGATTCTCAGACCTGAGGTTGATCTACAGGACTGGATTCGCATATCACTTCTATGACTCGTGGTTCTAACCACGGCTCATGAACTTGACTCGTGGTTCCTGGAAGTTCTAAATTTTGCAGAGTTTCTAAGTTTAAAAGCTTAATCAAATTTTGGGGTGTTACAAATTTTGGGCTAATTTCTTGATTTTTCAAGTCATGGTGAAAATTCATGCAAATCATTAAAACATATTGCAATTCATATAAAACAGGATATAAATCATGTGAGAATCATAAGAACTAAATTCTAGAAGGATTTCCATAATTGGGTAGGAAACCTAGTTCTTAAACCATAAATATTTGAAGAAAGACTAGAATTTTGGGCATTAGGGTGAACCAAACCCTTACTAAATACCCACATACTTGGTAGAAGATGATTCTTCAACTAGTGAAGGAGTTCTTAAGCTTTGGAGAAGAAAGCCCTAGGTTAAACTTGGAAAAGAACCCCCTTCCCCCCCCCCCCCCTTTTTTTTTTCTTCTTGAAACTGACTTGAGAGGTACTAACTTGTTTAAAGAAAATTGCTAAAAAGACGAAGTGAAAATACCCCAGGGGCCCTATTTATAGGAAATTCCAAATTAAAATCCGGATTGGTCTAGGAAAGAAAAGACGCGTCAAAAAAATGGATGCTAAAACAATCTATTTTGGTCACAAATGGACCATTTTATTAAGCGTTTTAACTCCCTGAATTTTACGAGCTTCTGGTCCTAGAAACAGTTTGGAAAATGGACTGTTGTCCCTAAAAATGGACCATTTCACATTCCATTTTAACTTCCAAAATTCTACGGACTTCTGGTCAGACGGATGTCTTCTTGGTAAATTGATCATAACTTTTTACTACGGGCTCGGATTAATGTGTGGTCGGCAGCATTGGAAATAAGACTCAAAGTATTTTAATTTGGTGAGTAATAGTCCACCTAAATCTTTATATTCTAGGATCAGTGATCGTTTGAACATGACCCAAGATTAGTCTTGCATGGAAACTTCTTTGGTTGGGGTGCTTTCAACCTAACTTATTGATAGAAGTTTCTTATGAACATGATTCGCATCAAAAGCACTCACCACATGATGGAAATGATCATTACCATCATTGAAATGGTTTGGGTCTTAGTTTAGAATCTTTGAGGTGTTATAATATCTCCCCTTGGAATCATTCGTCCTCAAATGAAGACTAACTAGGCTGAGGGGGTAGGGAAAAAGATGCAATCCCACCAACTGAGTACTAAAAGCAAATTTCTAGTTGACATAGGTTCTAAGTACATGAAATAATGCTAAAATTCATGAATAGCTGATGGTACATGATATTGAGACTGAAATACGCATGAGAACAATCTTAGAAACTGGAGAGGAACTACTACCTCAACCTGAAGCTGAATCGAAAGGGAAGAGGTGAGGGTACTTGGTCATCATAGTTGCCTCAGCTTCCCAAGTAGCTTCCTTAATGGTCTGGTTACTCCAAAAGACTTTCACAGAAGCAACTTCTTTGTTCCTCAACCTTCGAACCAAATGATCAAGAATCTGAACTGGAACCTCTTCATAAGAGAGACAATCCTTCACACCCACGCTTTCTAGTGGCACAACTAAGGCTGGATCACCAATGCACTTCTTCAACAAGGATATGTGAAAGACTGGGTACACTAATGCTAAGTCTGTGGGTAATTCTAACTCATAAGCCATCTTTCCAACTCTCTTTAGAATCCTGTAAGGACCTACATAGCAGGGACTAAGCTTCCCCCTTCCTACCAAACCTCATCATGCCCTTCATGGGTGAAACCTTCAAGAATACCCAATCATCAACCTCAAATTCTAGGTCCCTTCTCCTTACATCTGCATAAGATTTCTGACGACTCTGAGCCGCCTTCAACCTCTCCCTAATAAGGTAAACTCTTTCCATGGTCTCAAGGACTGAATCTAGACCTATCAAAGATTCTTTACCCACCTCAAACCAACCTATAGGTGATCTATACCTCCACTTATAAAGTGCCTCATATGGGGTCATCTGAATGCTAGAGTGAAAACTATTATTATAGGCGAACTCTATAAACGGAAAGTGCTCATCCCAATTACCCTTAAAGTCAATAACACAAGCCCACATATCTTTTAAGGTCTGAATAGTACGCTTTTCCTGTCCATCTGTCTGCGGGTGAAAAGTTGTGTTATGATTAACGTGAGTACCAAGACCCTTCTGAAATAATCTCCAAAATTAGATGTGAACTGAGTACCCCTATCTGAGATGATGGATAAGGGAACTCCATATAACCTGACTATCTCCCGGATGTAGAGTCTGGCATAATCCTTCACTGAATCAGTAGTCTTGATAGCCAAGAAGTGGGCCAACTTAGTCACCCTGTCTACAATCACCTAAATAGAATCATGCTGCCTGCGAGTACGAGGTAAGCCTGTAATGAAGTCCATATTGATGAACTCCCACTTCCAAGTAGGAATGTCCATCTCCTGAGTCACACCACCTAGTTTCTAATGTTCTACCTTTACTTGATGATAGTTGGGACACTTAGCCACAAAATCAGCAATGTTCTTCTTCATACCATTCCACCAATAGACTTCCTGTAGGTCACGGTACATCTTGGTGGAACCAGGATGGATAGAATACCTGGAGCTATGAGCCTCTTATAAAATCTTCTACCTCAAGTCACCTACATTAGGAATGCATAGTCGACCCTGATAATGAAGCACACCATCTCCCCCTTGGAAGAAAACCTCTACTCTTTGCTGCTGGATAGCACCCTTCAGCTGAATTTAGATGGGATCACTGTCTTTCTTTTCCTTCACCTTGGCTACCAATGAGGACTCTGGCCCATTTTGAACAATGACACCACCCACTGACGAATCTGTAAGGTGAACTCCTAACTGAGCAAGCCTGTGGACATCCTTGGCTAATTACTTCTTTCCTTTCTCAATATGTGATACACTACCCATGGATAACCTATTAAGTGAATCAACTACTACATTAGCCTTACCTGAATGGTAGAGCACACTCATGTCATAGTCCTTAAGGAGCTCTAACCATCTTCTCTGACGAAGATTCAACTCCTTCTACGTGAACACATACTGAAGGCTCTTATGGTCAGTAAACACATCTATGTGGACACCATACAAGTAGTGTCTCTAAATTTTCAATGCAAAGACCACTACTTATAACTCAAGATCATGATTCAGATAATTCTTCTCATAAACCTTAAGTTGTCTGGAGGTATAAGCGATGACATTACCATGCTGCATCAGAACACAACCTAAGCCAAATATGAATGCATCACAATATACTACGAAACCATATGAACCTTTTGGTAGAGTCAAAACTGGGGTTGTGGTCAACCTAGTTTTCAACTCTTGGAAGTTCCTTTCACATTCATCTGACCACTGGAACTTAACCTTTTTCTGAGTCAACCTAGTCAATGGAGAAGCTATGGACAAAAACCCCTCAACAAACCTACTGTAGTAACCAGCCAGACCTAAAACACTCCTAATGTTTGTCGGAGAAGTGGGTATAGGCCAATTCTTTACTGCCTCTATCTTTTGAGAATCCACTCGAATACCCTCCTTAGATATTACATGACCCAGAAAAGCAACTGACTGTAAGCAAAACTCATACTTACTGAACTTGGAAAATAACTGACGATCCTTGAGATTCTGCAACACCACTCTTAAATAATTTGCGTGCTCCTCCTCGCTCTGTGAGTAGACTAGAATATCATCTATAAAGATGATGATGAACATATCCAAATATTGTTTGAACACTCAGTTCATCAAGTCCATAAAAGTTGTAGGAGAATTTGCTAGTCCAAAAAACATAACCACAAATTCATAGTGACCATACCGAGTCTTGAAGGCTGTTTTTGAAATATCACATTCTCTAACTTTGAGCTGATGATAATCGGATCTGAGGTCAATCTTGGAGAAATAGCTGGCACCCAAAAGTTGGTCGAACAAGTCATCAATCCTAGGGATGGGATACTTATCCTTGATTGTGACCTTGTCCAACTGATGGTAGTATATACATATCCTGAGAGAATCATCTGTCTTACGCACGAAGAGAACTAGAGCACCTCATGGAGAGATACTGGGTCAGATGAAGCCCTTATCTAGGAGGTCTTTGAGTTGTTCTTTCAACTTCTTAAATTCAGTTGGAGCCATTCTGTAAGGAGGAATATATATGGGTTGCGAATTTGGAAAGAGGTCTATCCTAAAGTCGATCTCCCGCTCAGGAGGGACTCTGGGCAGATCTTCAAGAAACACCTCTGGAAACTCACTAACTACCAAAACTGACTGGAAAGGTGGGGTTTCAGACTCAGAATCCTTAACATGTACTATATGGTTGATGTAACCCTTTGAGATCATCTTCCTAGCTTTGAGGTAAGATATGAAATGATCTTTTGATGTTGGAGGACTACCCTGCCATTCTAAGACAGGCTCATTTGGAAATTGGAATTTCACAACTCTAGTTCTGCAGTCGACTGAGGCATAACAGGCATGTAGCCAATCCATACCAATAATGACATCAAAGTCGGTCATATCAAACTCTACTAAATCTGGTGAGAATGACATCAAAGTCGGTCATATCTAACTCTACTAAATCTACTGAGGTTGTTCTATGGAGGACCGAGACTGGGAAATTTTTGTACACCCTCTTAGCTAGGACTTACTCACCAACTAGATTAGAGACTGGGATGGGCTCTAGGAGTTTTTCAAGATTGACTCCAAATTTACTTGCAACATAAGGGGTTACTAAAGATAGAGAAGACCCTGGATCTAACAAGGCATAAACATCAAGAGAGAAGACTGATCACATACCGGTGACTATATTGAGTAAACTCTCTTCATCCTGGCATGAAGACATGGCATAGAGACGGTTCTGATGCTCACCACCACCTGTGCTAGAAGTAGTACCCTGCTGAGCTGTGCGACCTGCTGGAGCTGCTGAAGTGGTAGACTGAGCTCTGTTACCCCCTATCCCTGCTCAGTGGAAGAGAACTCCTTCAGCCTATGGCCAAGCTGACCACACCCAAAACACCCTTCTCTGCCAGCAAAACACTCACCTGGATGATTTCTACCACACTTATGGTAGGCTAAAAAAATGGGATTACCTGAAACACTGCCTTGAGACTTAGAGCTTGGTGTTTTCTTTTTCTGATCCTATCGAGGCCTGGGAGATGGAGCACTCACTGATGAAGATTCTAAGGCTGTAGACCTCTGCTGAAACTATGCGCGATTCCCACCTCCTGACTTCTGCTGAGAATATTCATAGTTACATGTCCTAGCCTTTTTTCTATCCCTAGCCATATCCTTAAGCTTATCTTTCTCAACCTGCTGAACATGGGTCATCAGTCTAAATATATCCATATCCCCCAATAACATAGCATTTCTGCAGTCTATTTTCACCAAATTGGATACCCCATACAAGAATTTGCCAATTTGTGCCCTTGGATCGGTCACCATAGATGGGGCATACCTGGAAAAATGAGTGAACTTCAGCCTATATTACTGGACTGACATCGATCCCTACCTCAAATTCATAAACTCTTGGGCCTTAGCCTCCCTCAACTCCCTCAGGAAGAACTTGTCCAGAAAAGCTCTAGTAAAACAATCCCATGTCACAGGAGCTGCATTCACACCCCCGTTGTCTTTCCACTGAGTGAACTAAATATGAGCCACATCCTTGAGTTTATAGGATGCTAACTCAACACTCTCCACACCAGTCACTTGTATTACCTCAAGAATCTTCTTGATCTCATCAATAAAATTATGTGGGTCTTCACCAACCCTTGACCCTAGAAACTCTGTCTCATTCATCCAAACAAAATATCAAACTCGTGCTGCGACTGACCCACCATCTAGATTTACAGGGACTGGGACCTGCTGATTATCCTGATTGGTTACTGTCTGAGCTAATAAATAGATTGCATTACAGAATTCCGCATTCGTAACCTCATGGTTTAGGGCTATAGGATTAGTTTAGCATTTTGGGCATTAGCTCTGTGAGGAGGCATGATCTGAAATGCATAACAAACAAATTAGAGAGGAGAAACTGACTTAAACCCAATCGCATGATAAAGATAGTGAAAGAAGTGAAGCTTTTCTTAAAACACCTCGTAGCCTCTCCCTCATAAGTGTGGTGCGCTTCACACCCATGAAAGAGACTTTATTTGGTGGGCTTTCAGACACCCTAGGACTCTAAGAACTCAGTGCTCTGATACTAAGTTTGTCACACCCCGAGGCTAGCCCCTAAACGTAACACGGGACCTAGGATCATAAGTGACTGCAAGCTAACCTTAAATCCAGCCTATCACAAGCATACTGAATATAATTTTGAACAAACAGAAGCATACTGAATAAATCATAACTTAAAAGAATAATGATTCTAAAAATATCTGAAATGATAGTCTGTCTGAGAATCAACTGAACTACATAAGCTGAAGTATTACTTTATGTCTGAAAGCCTCTAATACTGATGAGCTGCTTGGACAAACCCCCATCTTACTCTAAATACTGAAAACAAGAACAATTGACTAACTCAAAAAGCATGAAATTATGTCCTCGGATGATGAGGACTCACCACTGGCTGTCGTTGCGGTGGCACCTGTACGGACTACTCACGAGGCTGAATCTGAGATCCTGAACCTACATCATGATAGGATGCATCATATAGAGTATGTGTCAGTACGTTGAATGTTTGAGCATGAGGGATATGCAAAGCTGACTGAATATTTAAATATGCTAAATTACTAAAAAGTTGTAAACTGAACTAAACTATAGTACATAGGCCCAAATGTATAATCATACATAAAAGAGCTGAAATGCAGGAGTAATCTAAAATATACTAGAAGTTGGAAATAAACATAACTGAGGGCCTAATGCACTTTACTGAAACTAACACTGTGGGAGAGTCTATTAACCGCCATAAACAACGTGAGCTAAACGTGGAGTCTGATGTATACGCCCCATAGAGAGGAACCAATATACCTTGCCAGGGTATAAATGCATGGCTGATGTGATCACTATTTATGAGGCCCAACTGAGGGGCTAAAAAATCTATGGTGGCACATAGTTCTCAGACTTTAAGAGTACGCTAAACTAACTCGGTGCTAAATACTACTCCCAAACTGAATACTAATAGCTCGTTTTAAAACTGGAATCCTGAGTTTCAATGTCAGGACTAGACTAGTCTGAAATCTCTATTTTTTTGAAATGTTGCAGTAGACTAAAAACTGGCTGAATTCTACTTTTAAAACTCACACTGATAATCTAGGTTGAATTTTGAAAGAAATATAATACTTTAGAAAAAATCCTACAATTTAGGGCTAATTTTTTGATTTCTCAAGTCATGGTAAAAACTCATGCAAATCATTAAAACATATTGCAATTCATATAAAACAGGATATAAATCATGTGAGAATCATAAGAACTAAATTCTAGAAATATTTGCATAATTGGGTAGGAACCCTAGTTATTAAACCATAAATATTTGAAGAAACACTAAAATTTTGGGCATAAGGGTGAACCAAACCCTTATTAAATACCAACATACCTGGTAGAAGATGATTCTTCAATTAGTGAAGGAGTTCTGAAGCTATGGAGAAGGAAGCCCTAGGTTGAACTTGGAGAAGAACCCCCCCCCCCCTTTATTCTTAAAACTGACTTGAGAGGTACTAACTATTTTAAAGAAAATTGCTAAAAATCATCTTGAAAATACCCTAGGGGTCCTATTTATAGGCAATTCCAAATTAAAATCCAGATTAGTCTAGGAAAGGAAAGACGCGTAAGAAAAATAGACGCTAAAACGGTCTATTTTGGTCACAAACGGACCATTTTCTTAAGTGTTTTAACTCCTTGAATTTTATGAGCTTCTTGTCCTAGAAACGGTTGGGAAAACGGACCATTTTCCCTTCCATTTTAACTTCTAAAATTCGATGGACTTCTGGTCAGACAAACATCTTCTTGGTAAAGTGATCATAACTTTTTACTCCGGCCTCGGATTAATGAGCGGTCGGTGGCGTTGGAAAGAAGACTCAAAGACCTTTAATTTGGTGAATAATAGGACGCCTAACTCTTTATATTCTAGGAGCATTGATCCTCTGGTTAAGGAAGCCACTTGAGAAACCGAGAAGGACATACCGGACAAGTACCCTCACTTGTTTAAGGATTCAGGTACTACACTTTCCCTCTTTTACTTTGTATTTTTGAGTTGGATCATTCTAGGATGAATGATAGGTAAATTGGTATCTGTTGTAATGATCGGGTCCGTCTTTATGGGTAAACCTTTCGTGCCAAGTTTCAGCTTAGAAAACTTTTGGGTTTGGGAGTTGAAAATTTTGGGCTAGGCTAATTTCGATCGGTTTCGAAGTGAGGTATGGTCTATGGAAATCCGGGTGAGGATTGGGTAACGTGTTTTGTGTTGACCTAGTTTTTCCATTATCTAAGACGTTAAGGAGTCTGGGGGACTTTTTCAAAAATAAATTTGGGTAAGTAAAACTCCATGTATTAAGGTTGATGTGAAAGGGTTGTTTCAAAACGTCAGGATTTAACATGTGTTATAAAATGGGCAATTTTGTGGGTTTTTTTGAGATTCTGTCCTATGTCAACTGCTATAGGGGTTGACACTGCGCTACCGCAGCCACTTCTATAGTAGAATATATTCTGCTATATCAGAAGTCAATGATGGTCAGCACCACCGTAGCAATTGGTTCCGCTACGACGATGCTACTATAGCGGTGTACAGACCGCTATAGCAAACTAAGTCAGGTTTTAATGCAGAAACTCCCCTAAAATGTTTAGTTTTTCCTCATGAACGTTTTGGAGAAGGGAAAGGGAGATTTGGGCGATTTCAATTCTGTTTTTCACTATTTTTCATCCCAAAGGTAAGGATTGTTTCTCCCCTAACTTAATACTATGTATCCTACGTAGAAGAATAGTTAACTACGAGTTTGGGGGAATGTTTGGATTACCCTAAGAATGTGAAATCCGAGGAAAAAGAAGGATTCTAGGGTGTTAAGTTCTTAGGTCCTGAATATTATTGTTGGCTTATGATCTGTTTTCCATAATTCGGTAAATATAACGATTAAAATGGTATTTTAGGATGAAGTAGTAGTGGGAAATCCTTGGAATGGGTGGAATAATTATAGTTTGGGGATTAGGATTTTGTATAATCCAGGTATTTTAGGCCAGTAAATTGATTTTAGTTGCTTGTAATTATGTTTAGACCAAGAGCAAGCTAAAGCTACGAAAAACGGGAAGGCTCCGGTCCAGTAAAGTTTCTCAAAAGCAATTCAAGGTAGGTGATGGTTAATGTTTGCCAAATGAAATGTATATACTTGTAGCTACAACTTAGTATTGTATGTGCTTTTGTGCTTAGAAAATGAAGATTGAATATCTAAGTGTTTGGGGTATCGATTATGTGAAATGAACTTGATTATTGCTTGTTGGTTTACAAAGTGTTTCTATTTATTTTGGTATTGACTGTTGGTTTTGTGTGATATTAATGGTTGGTTCGGGTAACACGCCTGGTACAGGATACTAACGATTGGCTCAGGTACCACGCCTGGTATGGGATAATAATGGTTGGCTCGGGTACCACGCCTGGTACGGGTTTAATATGCATTGTTGATTGTATTTTCGATGGTTCTATGAGTGGACTAGGTTGATTTGCTGAATTTGTGATTTATTATGTTGGTTCTTGAGAGGCCGAGTTATTACACTTAAATGTGGGGTTGGTTCTGGGCTGGACCGGGCATTGCATGTTAACATTAGGTGTTGGTTTAGAGATCTGTAGTTGGTCTGGGAATGAAATAAGGGTAATGGCTTATTTGTTATTCATGGTTAATGATTGTTGAACCTATTTTTATGTGGTTGATAAGTTAGAAGGTAGGCTGAGAGCCTAGAATCATGTTGTTGGTTGTTACTACATGTTTGTACTACTTTACTCAGTTTTGGTTTATTGTATTTATATTGTTTGTTGGAGATGACCGATGATCCTACAAATACACGGTGGTTGTGTATTGATTCTGCACTTGTTTTCCTTTTATGAGTACAGGACATCTTCTGGCGGCTCCTATGCAACCTCAAATCTAGTCCCAGCGAGTCCAAATTTCAAGGGTGAGCTGCTTCTTCCGATCTACCTTTTCTTCATCCCATTTAGTTGTAGCCCATTTGTTTTGGGCTTAAACTCTTTTTATTGGGGTTGCATCCCCGTTCTAGACTTTTGGTAGATGCTTTGGTACGGTGACTTTTAGTTTCTAGAGGATTTTTGCAGGATCTTGTTTTACTAGTATTTTGATAGTGAATGCTAGTTTAATTTAATGCAAACTAGTTTTGAGCTATTAGACTTTACTCAGTGGTTGGTTGATATTGGTCCGCTCATCTGGGGGTTTCGGGTGGGTGCCACTCATGGTGGGTTGGGTCGTGACACCATTTCATAGCTGCCACATATCTTTATAGTTCCTAGATGTCTATCTTTTAGACACTATTTCATTTATTAGTATTTTTGGAGTATTCTTAGACATTTTTGGCTAGTGCCCTGTATGATGACTTTCAGATTTTGGGAATTGTAATAGATAGTTCAGTATAATTATTCATTAAAGTTATTGATATTTACTTATTATGCCTTGAAAGTGTTCATTTGCTAAAACTGAATTGGTTAAGGTTGAGTTACAGGGTAACACTTGGTTTTCCCATCGAGGGGTTATTATGGGTGTCATTCACGGCCATTTGGGTCATGACAAACTTGGTATCAGAGCCCTAGGTTTGTTGATATCATCGTACAAGGACATGTCTACTAGAGTCTTGCAAAAAAATATGGAGACATCTATACTTTTCTTTAGGAGGCTACATGATTTTAGGAAAAATCAATCTCTTCTTTTCTTCGTGCTATTACTTGACTCCAATTGGTATTTGGTGATCCAAATTGGTACTAGACCTCTTCATTCTTTTCACTCATAGATGGTAAGGACACGTGCAGCTGAGGCAAGAGCAGAGATACCTGAGCCATCTGTTAGGGCCATATCTTGAGGTAAAGAATGCACGAGAGGAGGTGGCAGAGGTAGGAGACAAAGAGAAGAGCCTACCAGGGGTAGAGGTCGAGTTGTTGGTCAGGTCTGTCATAGGTCTGAGTCCTCCACACCTATAGAGGATCACGTTGGGAATGAGGATCTCACTGAGGTAGCAGCTGGGGAAGAGGTGACACCAGTCCAGGGAAGTGTAGTGCCTGCTCCGATCTCATTAGATGTGATACAATATGTTTTGACATTTTTGGGTGGTTTGGTAGGGACTAGGGTAGCACCTGCAGTTCCTACAGGTCAGAATCAAGGATTCAGCATACTGATGTTGTGGCTCCACAGATGGACGAGGCTTTTGAGGTGGGAATATTTCCACGATCGATGATTGGGCCGGTGATGACCAGAGAGAAACATGACTTATTTTGGAGTTTCACTAAAATAAAGCCTCCAATTTTCTATGGCACTAAGGCGGAAGATGCTTATTTGTTTAATATAGATTTTCATGAGAGGATCCATAAAATAGAGGCAGTAGAAAGGTATGAGGTAGAGTTCATGACTTATCAGCTTATGGGGGATGCAAAATTATGATAGAGAGCTTATGTAGAGTACATACCAGCTGGGTCACCTCTATTGACCTAGACGTAGTACTATACTATCTTTCTAGAGAAGTATGTTCCTCATACTTTATGAGATAAGAGGCGGGATGAGTTTACTTGTATCGAGCAACGCAGTTCTTCAGTTATAACTCACTCTTTAGATATTCATTGTAGTTGTTACATACAATTAATTAGAGAATTCACGGGTTTGTTAAAGGGTTGAATATTGAAATTCAGTTATCTTCACATCAGTTAGTATTTTCTGGGAAAACTTTTCAAAAAGTGGTTGAACATGTCAGGAATGTTAAGGGTGTGAAATAGGAGGGTTATGTTAAGTCAGTTGAAAAGATAGACCGAAAGGGTGGTGGCTACAATGGCTCTTTCTCTAATGGTCCAGTTTCTTAGGGGTATTTTGGATGCCCCATTAAGTCAGCTATGCAGATATCAATTGGGGGTTCTTCAGGGGCCAGCCAGCCCTCTTCAAATCACAGTGGTTACATTACTTCATCAACATCGGCTTAGAGGCCTACTTTAGATCGGGCATATTATGAGTGTGGTGAGGTTGGGCATATCTAGAGGTTGTGGCCTCGATTTAGATAGTCTAGTCAATTAGCTCAGTATCAGGCTTCCCGAGTTCTAACTCCAGTTGTAGGGGAGGTGGTGCATATGGTAGGGATCACCCTCAGGGTAGACGTGGTGTTTAGATGGATGGTAGAGGTGGCACCCAACCTAATTGGGGAGGTGTACATGTTGGTAGATGTGGTTCTCATCCCATCAGAGGCAGCACGCAGAAGGTCAGAATTATTTCTATGCTTTTTAGGTTTACCGGAGATGGAGGCATCTGATGCAATGATCACAGGTACTATTCTAATCTATGACTGGATGGCTATGGCCTTGTTTGATCTAGAATATTTCTTTTTTTATATGTCTACCTATTTTGCCATAGGATTGGATATGACCTGTGATTTAGTTAATGTTCTTGTTCATGTGTCTCCTTCTATTGGTGATTCTGTGAAAGTAAATAAGGTCTATCGTGTCTTGTTACTTTCATGGGGTATAAGACTTGGGTAGACTTAGTGATTCTAGACATGGTATACTTTGACATTATTATGGGGATGAGTTGGTTGTCCCTATATCATTTTATTCTAGATCATACTGCTAAGACTGTGACTATAGCGATTCTGGAATATCTAGACTTTAGTGGAAGGGAGATTATAGCCTTATCCCTAAAAAGATCATATCTTATATTAGAGCTAAGAAGTTAATTAAGAGGGGGTTTTTGGCATTTTTGGCGTATCTTCGGGACACTAGTACAGAGATTCCATCTATAAGATCGCTTTCTGTGGTATGTGATTTTTAGGTGTTTCCTGCGGACTTACCTTGCATTCCACCAGACTGTGCTATTAATTTCTACATTGATTTAGAGCTTGGTACTTATCCTATTTCTATTTCTCTTTATAGGATAACATCGACTGAGTTGAGGGAACTGAAAGATCAGTTGGATGACCTCCTTAGTAAGGGGTTCATTCGTCCTAGTTCCTCCCCGTGGGGTGCTCCTATTTTATTTGTGAAAAAAAATGGGAGTATGCGTATGTACATCGACTACCTCCAGTTGAACAAGGTCACTATTTGGAATAAGTACCCTTTTTGCCGCATAAATGACTTGTTTGATCAGCTTTAGGGTGCATCAATCTTCTCCAAGATTGATATGAGGTCTGGGTATCATCCGTCGAACATTCAGGTAGAGGATATACCTAAGAATACTTTTTGAACCAGGTATGGGCAGTATGAATTCCTAGTGATGTCTTTTGGGCTTACTAATGCCCAGCTGCTTTATGAGTTTGATGAAATGGAATCTTTAAGCCATTTTTGGATTCTTTTGTTATTGTATTTATTGATAACATCTTGGTTTATTCGAAGAGTAAGGAGGATCATGAGGTTCATTTGAGAATTATGTTGGAATTGTTGAAGGAGAAACAGTTGTTTGCAAAATTTCTAAGTGTGAGTTTTGGTTGTCTTCTTTGTCCTTCTTAAGGCATGTGGTTTCTAAATAAGGAATCATTATTGATCTGTAGTAAGTAGAGGTATTTAAGAGTTGGGCTAGGCCTACCTTAGTGACTAAGATCTGTAGCTTTGTGGGGAGGAGACTCGGAGCACTTCCTAGTTGAGATAGGGTTGCACTAGGGATCAGTTCTTAGCGCTTTCTTATTTGCCTTAGTGATGGATAAGTTAATGCAGTTTATTCAGGACAAGGTGCCATGATGTCTGTTATTTGCATATGACAACATATTGATTGATGAGACTTGGGGTAGAGTTAATGCTAGGTTGGAAGTTTGGAGACGTACGCTGGAGTCTAAAGATTTCAGGTTGAGCAGAACTAAAATGGAATATTTCGAGTGCAAATTCAGTTATGCAATGCAAGAGGCTAGCGTGGTAGTGAGCTTGACATACAACCTATCCCCAAGAAAGATAGTTTTAAGTATCTTGGGTCTATGATTTAGGGAAGTGAGAACAACGACAATAATATCATACATCGCATCAGTGTAGAATGGATGAAGTGGAGGCTTGCTTCCAGAGTCTTGTGTGATAAGAAGGTACCACCTAAGCTTAAAGGTAAGTTCTACAGAATAGTGGTTAAATTGTCTTTGTTGTATAGGGTGGAGTGTTGTCCAATTAAGAACTTCTATATTCAGAAAATGCACATTATGAAGATGAGGATGTTGATATAGATGTCTGGGCATACTAGGAATGATAAGATTAGGAATGAGGTTATTCGAGATAAGTTAGAAGTAGCCTCCATTGCGGATAAGATGAGGGAAGCAAGACTGAGATGATTTGGTCATGTGACGAGGAGGTGCATAGACACCCCGGTAAAAGGGTGCGAAAGGTTAGTTATAGTGGGTACACGAAAAGGTAGAGATAGCCTTAAGAAGTATTAGGGAGAGTTGATTAGACAGGATATGGCGCAACTTCATATTACCGAGGGCATGACTATAGTGTAAAACCCTGGAATTCGATCCAGCTTTCAAACTTAGAAAATCTTCAAATTTGGAACTTCTCAGAAATTACGGGTCCAAACCATAGGTCGTGGTCTGAACCACAAGCCGTGGAATGAACGTGTGGTTCATGCTTGCTGGTTCAGGCTCTGGTCTGAGAATTATGAGTTGGTTCTACTGACCGTGGTTCAATTTATGGCCCGTCATGTATACTTGTGGAATCAGATCAGAGGGCTGACTGTTTCCCTTTAAAACAAAGAATTGGACTACGGACCATAGTTTGAACTATGGTCCATCCTATTGACCCGTACAACCTCTTCTGCAGCTTGAATATTGGGCCAGGAACCACGAGTGAAACCACGAGTCGTGGTTCATGCTATGGCTCATGGAATGCACCCGTGATCCCTTAAACCCAACTTTTTACAACTTTTTCCTAATTAAATCCTAGGGATATTTTTATAATTTTCCACCCTTTTAACTCCTAAGTGAAGTCGTTTTGACCATTTTTAGTAGGGTTTTATTCCCTAATAGCCTAAACTCTTCTCATTCTAAGAAATTCTATTCCAAAAGAAGAAAGCACTCCTTCAAGCTCCAAATCTGAAGCTCCAAGACCAAGCCTCCATTTCTTTTCATCTTAAGATCAAGCTAGCTTCAATAAGGTATGTGTGTATTTAATAAGGGATTCCCTTTAGCCTTATGCCCAAAACCCATGATTTTTACTTTGATTTATGAATTTATGAAATTAGGGTTCTTACCCAATTTGAGAAAAAACTTATGTGTTCAGTTTTAAAGCTTTAATTAATGGTTTCTCAATACTTACTTATGATTTATTTGAGGTTCCTCGATTGATTTCAAAAGCACATGTATTAAAGATGATTTCTAGCATGATTCCATTAAATTGCATGTTTTCAAGTGAAATTGACATGTTTAGATAACATGGCCTTATGTATTTATGAAAGTGCATGCCTAATTCTTCAAGTTATGAAATTAGAAATAAAAGTATGTTTTGGATTATGGCTATGCTAAGTTTTTAAAGGATTTTGAAGCATGAATTGCATGACATTAGATATGTCCCTATGTTTTATGAAGAAATTGGGCATCTAGATATATCTACCTAAGCTATGTGAATTGCATGATATTAGATATACCCTTATGCTTTTCAAAAAGATTTGGCATTAGATATGTCACAAGTATAAATTGAGCTATAAGTATATTTTGGGAGTAGTATTGAGTACCGAGTTGGATTAGGTTTAGCGTACCCCTTGTATATCCTAGAACTACATGCCACCATAGGTTCTTTAAGTCCCCTTAGTGGGCATCAGACACTGTGATCACACTAGTTATGCATTTATACCCTGGCAAGGTATATTGGGTCCTCTCGATGGGGCAGATATATCAGATTCCATATAGCTCACATGGTCTATGTCATTTAGAGAACCTCCCACAGATGCAGTTTCATGTTTTAAAAATGTATTTGACTCTTGCTCAGATTTCAGACTTGCTACTTATGATTATGTTTTCAGCTTATGATTTTCCTTGAGTCATTCACATTACAGTTTTATAGCACATCTAGCATGTTTACTCAGATTTTGCATATCTCACATACTCAGTACATCCTATAGTACTAACGCATATCTTGTGATGTATCCTCTTGATGATGCAGATTCAGGTTTGGGTCCTCATATTTATGGCTAGAGATTAGCCGATGTCCCAGCTTCGAGTGGTGAATCCTCATACTTCGAGGACTAGTATCAGTTGTTTATCTTTATGATTTCTATTTAGTATTTGAAATTAGCTAGGGGTCTTGTCTCAGCAAATCATTATCCAGTTTAGAGGCTTTTAGACATAGTAGAGATTCTGTATTTAGGTTTCGGATTCTGTTATGTTATGTTAAAGCTATTGATGACTCAGTCTACTTATCTCTTTAGTTTGATGCTTTCGTTAAGTTTAACATATTTGTTTAAGTCATGCTTTATCCAAGGGTTAACTTTGGGCACTTGTGGTCTCGGGTCTAGTGTTACGTCTTGGGGGTAGCCTTGGGGAGTGACAAACTTAGTATCATAGAATCAGGTTCAAGAGTCCTAAGGTGTCTGAAAGCCACATAGAATAGAGTCTCTTTCATGTGTGTGAAGTGTCCCACACTTATGAGAGGGAAGCTATGAGTTATCTTAGGAAAAGCTTTACTTCTTTCATGATCAATATCATGCGATAGAGTTTAACTCTATTATCCTCTAATCCGTCCTTTATGCATTTTAGATTATGCCTCCTCCTCGTGCCATGCGTCGCCGAGCCACCTGAAATGTTAACTCTGTGATTTTAGACCCCAAGGTCAAAAATGTGGAGTTCAGAAATGCCCTCCATATGCTAGCTCAGACTATGGCCGCTCAGGACAATCAGCAGGCTCCTACCCCATCCACCCTCAAAGTGGAATAGCGGCCTGATTTTGAGATTTCATTTGCATGAGCCCACCTGAGTTCTGGGGTTCAAAAGTTGGTGAGGATCCACAAAATTTCTTGGATAAGGTAAAAAAGATATTTGGTGTAATGCAAGTGGGTGGTGTTTATGGTATTGATCTAGCTTCTTATCAACTCAAGGACGTGGCTCATATTTGGTTCACTCAATGGAAAGATGCTAGGGCTAGGGATGTGGTCCCTATGACTTGGTAATGCTTTGAAAGGGATTTTCTTGACCAGTTTTTCCCGAGGGATTTGAGGCAAGCTAAGGTCGAAGAGTTCGTGAATTTGAGGTAAGGTTCTATGCCGATTCAGGAGTATGGGTTGAAGTTCACCCAGCTTTCTAGATATGCTCCTACCATGGTGGCTGACCCATGGGATGAGATGAGTAAGTATGTTTACGGAATGTCATATTTGGTAAAGAAAGAGTGTAGGTCCATGATGCTTTTGGGTGGGTAACATGGATATTTATCGACTTATGACTCATGCTCATCAGATTGAGGGAGACAAGTTAAGGGAAAAGGCAAGGGAGAATAAGAGGGTTAGATCTGAGAGTTCGAGTTTTGGCTATCAGAAGTCCGGAGGCGGACATCGCTCTTCATTTCAGAAGAAATCATCAAGGCCCATTCATTCTTCGGCTAGTGATACTACCCAGGCCTACATGCCTCATCATGATCAGACTAGTAGAGGATTTGGTTCCTATTCACAGGGTAGTGTTGCAAAGGGGACTCCTTACCTTTCTTGCAACAAGTGTGGTAGAAGTCACCCCGTCGAGTGTTGGATGGTAGAGAGGGATGTTTCGGGTGTGGACAGGTTGGACACAGGATTAGGGATTGCCCTTCAGCTAAGAAGGGTCAGGGAGGTAGTAGGACTCAGTATGCTCCAGCAGCCCCAGGACGTCAACCGGCCCAGCAGGACACTGCTTCTAGTTTTGGTGGTCAGTGCCAGAAATGCCTTTATGCCATGTCTTCTCTCCAGGACCAGGAGAGTTCACCGAACGTTATTACTGGTATGTTGAAAGTCTTCTCTCTCGATGCGTATGCTTTATTGGATTCCGGTGCCTTTTTATCTTTTGTGACCCCTTATGTTGCTTGCAGGTTCGAGATTAGTCCTGATCAGCTCTTGGAGCCCTTTTATGTTTATAGTCATGTTGGTGAGTCAGTCCTAGCCAAAACAATCTACCAAAATTGCCGTATCTCAGTCCTTCATAGAGTCACTTCAGCGGATCTAGTAGAGTTGGAGATGCCTGATTTTGATGTTATTCTTGGTATGGATTGGTTGTATGCATGTTATGCCTGGATCGATTGTCGTACTCGAGTTGTTAGTTTCAAGTTTCAAAATAAACCTGTATTAGAGTGGCAAGGTAATCCCCCATCCTTGAAGGGTAGTTTCATATCTTATCTTAAGGCTAGGAAGATGATTTCTAAGGGTTATGTCTATCATATAGTTCAGGTTTTGAATGCATAGTTCGAAACCCCACTTCTCCAGTTAGTTCCTATTGTGAATGAGTTTCTAGAAGTGTTTCCTAAAGATTTGCCCAGAGTCCCTCCCGAGTGGGAGATCGACTTTGGAATAGATTTTCTTGCAGATACGCATCCTATTCTATTCCTCCTTATAAGATGGATCCTGTGGAGCTTAAGGAATTGAAGGACCAATTGAAAGACCTTCTTAATAAGGATTTTATTCGACCCCCAGCATCTCTCCATGGGGTGCTCCAGTCTTATTCGTCTGAAAGAAAGATGGTTCCCTCTGAATGTGTATCGACTACCGTCAGCTGAACAAGGTCACAATAAAGAATAAGTATCCCATTCCTAGAATTGAGGACTTGTTTGATCAGCTTCAGGGTGTCAGTTACTTCTCCAAGATCGACCTTAGATCTAGTTATCATCAGCTTCATGTTAGAGAGTGTGATATTCCAAAGACAGCCTTCAGAACTCGATATGGTCATTATAAATTTGTGGTTATGTCTTTTGGACTAACGAATGCTCCTGCAACCTTTATAGATTTGATGAATCGTGTGTTCAATCAGTATTTGGATATGTTTGTGATTGTTTTCATTGATGATATTCTTATTTATTATCGTAGTGAAGAGGAGCATGCGGACCATTTGAGAGTTATGTTGCAAACTCTCAAGGATCGCCAGTTATTTGCTAAGTTTAGGAAATGTGAGTTTTGGATGCAGTCTGTTGCTTTTCTGAGTCATATTGTGACTAGAGATGGTATTCGGGTTGATTCTCAAAAGATTGAGGTAGTAAAGAACTGGCCTAGACCCACTTCCCTATCTAATATTAGAAGCTTTTTGGGTTTGGCTAGTTAGTACAGGAGATTTGTGAAAGGGTTTTCTTCCATTGCTGCCCCATTGACTCGGTTGACTCAGAAGAAGATTAAATTTCAGTTGTCTGATCTATGTGAGAAGGATTTTCAGGAATTGAAGACTAGGTTGACCACAGCTCCAGTGTTGGCTCTACCCAAGGGACTAGATCACTTTGTGGTATATTGTGATGCTTCTAGAATTGGTTTGGGTTGTGTTTTAATGCAGCGTGGTAAGATGATTGACTATGCTTCTAGACAACTTAAGATTCTTGAGAAGAACTACCCTACTCATGATCTTGAGTTAGCAGCCGTGGTTCTTGCTTTGAAGATTTAGAGACACTACTTGTATGGGGTTCACGGGGATATATTCACCGATTATAAGAGTCTTCAGTATGTGTTTACTCAAAAGGAATTGAATCTTTATCAAAGGAGATGGCTTCAGCTTCTTAAGGATTATGATATGAGTGTGCTTTACCATCCGGGTAAGGCCAATTTCGTGGCGGATGCACTTAGTAGGTTGTCTATGGGTAGTGTTTCTTCAATTGCGGATGGAAAGAAGGAATTGGCCAAGGATGTTCATCGACTTGCTCGATTAGGAGTTCGCCTTTTGGATTCGATAGAAGGTGGTGTTATTGTTCAGAATGGTTCCAAATTTTCCTTGGTAGCTGAAGTGAAAGAAAAGCAAGACAGTGATCCTATTTTGCACCAGCTGAAGGGTGCAGTCCATCAGCAAAGGGTAGAGGTTTTTTCCCAAGGGGGAGATAGTGTGCTTCGATATCAGGGTCGATTATGTGTTCCTGACATAGATGGGTTGAGATAACGGATTTTGACAGAGGCTCATAGCTCCAGGTATTCTATTCACCCTGGTGCCACCAAGATGTATCATGACCTACGAGAATTCTATTGGTGGAATGGCATGAAGAGGGACATAATAGGTTTTATGGCTAAGTGTCCCAACTATCAGCAGCTAAAGATAGAGCATCAACGACCAAGTTGTATGACTCAGGATATTGATCTTCTTACTTGGAAATCAGAAGCAATCAATATGGATTTCATTACTGGTTTGCCTCGTACTCAAAGGTAACATGATTCTATTTGGGTGATTATCGATCGGATGACTAAGTCATCTCACTTCTTGGATGTTAAGACTACAAATTCAGTAGAGGATTATGCATGACTCTACATTCAGGATATAGTTCGATTGCATTGTGTTCCATATCTATCATTTCAGATAGGGGTACTCAGTTTACATCCCAGTTTTGGAAGTCATTTCAGAAAGGTCTTGGTACTCAGGTTAAACTTAGCACAACTTTTCACCCACAGACGGATAGCCAGGCAGAGCATATTATTCAAACCTTGGAGGATATGTTGAGAGCTTGTGTGATTGATTTCAAAGGTACCTGGGATGATCACTCACCTCTTATCGAGTTTGCCTACAACAACAACTTCCATTCTAGCATCCACATGGCTCCTTATGAGGCACTTTATAGGTGGAGGTGTAGATCTCCTATTAGTTGGTTTGAGAAAGGTGAGGTAGCTTTAATTGGTACAGATTCAGTTCACGAGACTATGGAGAAGGTTCATATTTATAGGGAGAGGTTAAAGACCGCTCAGAGTCGACAGAAATCATATGCAGATGTGATGAAAAGAGAGTTGGAGATTGAGGTGGATGATTGGGTGTTTCTGAAGGTGTCACCCATGAAGGGTGTGATGAGATTTGGTAAGAAAGGAAAACTTAGTCCCCGCTATATAGGTCCGTATCAGATTCTGAGGAGAGTTGGTAGTGTTGCTTATGAGTTGGATTTACCAACAGATTTAGAAGCGGTTCATCCCGTTTTCCATGTTTCTTTGTTAAAGAAGTGTATTGGTGATCCGACCTTGATTGTTCCTTTAGAAGATGTGAGTGTGAAGGATAGCCTTACTTATGAGGAAGTTCCCATGGAGATTCTTGATCGTCAGATTCAGAGGTTGAGAAACAAAGAAGTCGCTTCGGTGAAGGTCCTTTGGAGAAATCAACTAGTTAAGGGAGCTACTTTGGAAGCAGAAGCAGTTATCTGAATCTATTCACGAAGTCTTCTGTGTTATGTTATCTGCTCTACGGTTCATTATGCAATCGTAAATCAACTTTTTTCTTGGAATTTGATGCTTATTCCATTTTCAAGTCTCCAAGACACCTAAATCTTGTAAAATAGTAAAACAACATAAAAACATACAAAAGTCATAGTGAAACAAGTTTAAGAACGCTAAATTTTTTAAGAAAAGGATATGGAATATATGCTAATTTCTAGGAACATAAAAATACATGTGCTTTTAATCTTTAAATTCATAGGGAATCATATATTTAGACCAAAACTAGTCTTAGAAATTGTAATTTAAAGATCTGGGGTGATTCCACTTCAAAATGGGTGAAATATTGTCGTGTAGAATGCCCAAAATTTAGAACACAAATGTGATTTTTTGAGAAAATAGATGTTTTATACCTAAATGATCCTTCTTTGCGATCGTGATGCCCTTCTCGCGATCTCACTGAATTAAGTGTGGTTTTCCTTTGAGATTTCGACCCTATCCCTAATGCCATATTCGTTCTAAGGGGAGCTAGGCTCACCTGATAGACACTTTAATTTTAATTTTGTGTGAAGTCTAAATTGTATTTGCAATGACCAAGAACCCAACTCAGTGATCGCATCAGTCCTCTCAATCGGGAAGCACTATCCTGCAATAGCAAAATCTTTAATTGCAAATTGTAAACCAAGTACAATGGTGCTTAAACTTACCCGAGCTTCTCAGGCCTCAACATAAACCATCTCCACAAGTTTCAAATGGTAAAAATAATTTGTACAAAGTTGCAAAAATTAATCTAGTGTAAATACTCGAGATCTTTAAAATTTTAAAGAATTTTATGTTAGAACTCAAAATGAAGATATCAAAAATGGAGAAAAAGGTAAAAGAAGAAGACAGAATCTTAAGGGTCTGAACACTTGAAGAAAGAGACCTCGATACCATCGAAGTCTGTTATACTATTCAAAGATATGCTAAAAGGGCCTTTTGATTTGGATCGGAGCAGACACGAAACAGGGGCCAAATATTCACCCCAAACTACTTACAAACATAAGAAGTCCCAAACGGATGGAATTCAAGATACAGCTATACAGAGAATAGAAAATTCTCAAGCATAGTAAATAAAAGACGCTTGTAGTTAATAATTTTTTTTTTACTTCTAGCTGATAAAGGATAAACAACTGTGTAGGATTTATATTTTGATTTTCTATTCTTTATTTTCATATTTTGTACAAGTAGAAGTTTTGGGGGTATAGATCAATACACAAGAGAATTTCATACATCATCTCTTTTACATTTTTACATGGTATCAGAGCTCTAATCAAATCAACCTAAATCTCTTCCTGATCTAGATCTTCATCTTTGTTCTGATAAACAATGATTGAAAGAAAATTCTTCCACCATTGCTCCAGTCACAGGAGGATCTAGCAACCTCTCAATCACATATACAAATCACCTTTATCATCTTCACTCCTCAGATGCCCAGGTACTAATCTTGTGAACAACTCTTTCGATGGAAGAGGCTAGCAGGGATGGAAGAGGACTATCCTCATAGTTTTATCAACAAAAATTAAGTTGGGCTTCATTACTGGAGTTCAATCTGCTACTTCTGTTGATTCACTAGATCTACAGCTATGGAGTAGATACAATGATATAGTTACTTCATGGCTCCTCAACTCTCTGTCTAATGAAGTTACGAACAGTGTCATTTATTCCAGGACTACTAGAGAACTTTGGATTAGTCTAGAGAATAGATTTGGGCAGTCAAATGGTGCAAAGCTTTATCACCTACAGAATTTTTTTTGTAGATTAGTTCATGGAACAACTATATTGCTGGTTATTTCACTAATCTCAAAAGACTATGGAATGAGATGAATTCTTTGAACTCTAGCATCAAGTGCACTTGTGTGTGTGTAAAGGTAAGCATAAATTAGAGAAATATGTGGAGGATGAGAAACTTATATAGTTTGTCATGGAACTTAATGACATATATGCTCAGGCTAGGGGAAACATTTTGATGATGAATCCTTTGCCAAACATCAACATTGCTTACTTATTGTTGTTGCAGGATGAAAATCAGAGTGAAACTTATATGAATCCAATCATATCCTCTGATTCTTCATCCTTCATGGTGGGCAACAATAATCAACACAAAGTTCCACAATCTTAGATATTTACAAGATCTTCTCATGCAGATCTGGAAATGGGTACCCTAACTCAATAACTCTCAATAATTTCACAAACAACATAAATCACAAAAACAGCTTAAGAGATTCAAAGGTAAAAAGAGTAAGTACAACCCTAATCCTATTTGTACACATTGTGATAAAACTGGCATTTGATGGATAATTGCTATAGGATAATAGGTTTTTCAGAAGATTTTTAGTTTACACATGACAAAGGTAATCAAAATCATATCAGGGGAAATGGAGCAGTAGTAGTGAATGAGACTGAATTTGAGGATAATTTTGAAGCTAACAATGAAGAACACTTCAGCAAGGATCAAATTAACTATATTGTTTATGCTACTTTAACCAAAATGAGTATGAGAGAACAAAATGTTGCCTACACCTAAGATCAATGCCTTCCTGGTTTTCTGTTTTCAGTTCTAATACCTGGATAATAGATTCAGGTGCTTCAAATTACATGTGTTTCAATTCTTCTTCTTTTATTTCTTTATCACCTCTTAGAATTCCTATAAATATCAATTTGCCTAATTTAGAGTCCATTGTTGTCACACATACATAAATTGTATAAATATTTTCTGATTTAATATTGCATAATATTCTCTATTTCCTAGTTTCAAATACAATCTAATGTCAGTTCATAAACTGTGCATTCAATTCAGAATTTCAATTCTCTTCACCTCTAATGATTGTATCATGCAGCACCATTCCAAGAGGAATTCTCAAGTTTTTGGTGAAGCTAAAAAAGGTTTGCTGCAAGCAAGTCCTAAGGAGTTTCTTTGTTTTCTAAGAAGAAATTTAATATTTCTTGTTCTGTTTCTTTGTCAGAGCATGTTTTTCTTCCAGTTCTACTGTTATTTCTAATGTAAAACTATGGAGCATTAGACTTGGGCATTTGCCTTTTTCATCAATGAGAATTGTTAGTTTTTTTTCCCTCTAGTCTTGATTGTTATTGTGATGTTTGTCCCCAAGCAAGACAATCTAGACTTCTCTTTCCTATCAGCCATATTACTACTTAATCAAGATTTGAATTAATTCATGTTGATACTTGGAGTCCATATAAAGTATACATATAATCATTATAGATTTTTCTTGACTATAGTTGATGACTATAGCAAAGGCACTTGAAACTATCTACTGGGCACTAAAAATAATGCATTCACTGCTTTATAAGCATTCATTCAGATGGTGTACATGTAGTTTAATATTAAAGTAAAGAAGGTTAGATTTGATAATGCTCTGGATTTGGGGAAGAGTGATGTAGGATAACAGTTTTTTCAGTCTAAGGGAATCATTCATCAAACTTCCTATGTGGCTACCCCAAAGCAGAATAAAATATTGAAAGAAAACGCAGGCATCTTCTTGAGATAGCAAGGGCTCTCTTATTTCAATCCAAAGTTCCTATGATTTACTGGGGTGAATGTATTCTTACCGCTACTCTTTTGATTAAAATATTGCCCTCTAAGGTGCTTCAAGGGAAATTACCTGATGAAGTCATTTATCAGAAATAATCTTCTTATCAATTTTTGAAATGTTTTGGGTGTCTTTGTTATGATAATTCTTTAGCACATGGTAGGGGAAAATTTGATCCAAGAGCTACAAGATGATGTTTCCTAGGATATCCAAGTAATCAAAAGAAATACAAATTGTTGGATTTAAGTACCAGGAAAATTTTTGTTTCCAGGAATGTTCAATTTCATTAACAATCTTCCCTTTTGACACTAATCAACCTGTTTCTCCTATTTTTTCAGGTTATCCTATTGATCTCAGTGAGAACTCTTCTCCTCAGTCACCACTTTGTCCAATGGATGAACATCTAGATTCATATTCTTTTCCATCACCTACGAATTCTCCTAGTAGACTATCTCATTCTTCTTCTACTTTCCTTGTTATTTCTCCAATTTCAGACTCTGCTACTCCTACTTCTCCTCCCTCTCCCTCTCCCTCTCTCCTATCACTCCCACTATTCCTACAGTCAGGAGCTCTAGCAGAACCACCTTAGGAAGCCTACCTAGTCACCTTCATGATTATGTGTGCAATGCCATAGTTCTGTGTGATTTCACAAACTCTTGTTTTGTTGTTCCTCCCTACCCTTATTCCTTGATAACTCATGCTTTATCTGTTACAGACAAGCCCACTCTTCACTCAATCTTCACTATTATTGAGCCTACCAATTATGTTCAAGCTTGTACCCATCCTGGTTTGAGTCAAGCCATGGATAGTGAAATTATAGCCTTGTAGACCAATCACACATGGGATATGGTTCCTTTGACTCATGGTAAAAAAGCTTTACCTTGTAAGTGTCATGACCCAACCCATCGTGAGTGACACCCACCCAACCCCCGGATGAGCGAACCAATAGAGTTCCACCCTTGCCTACACTAACAGCCTAAAACCAGCAAGCATCAAAGTAAACTAGCAATGAAAATAAGATCAGCTACTCAAAATACTTATCATAATTAATAATCTGTGAAAAATCCCACCTAGGAACTGAAAGTCATCGTACCAAACATCAATACCAAATCTAGAGTACGGGGATGCAACCCCAAACAAAATAAGAATAGGTTTTAAGTGCGAACAAATAGACTAAAACTCTGATGATAATCCCAAGGTAGCTCGAATCGACAGCTCACCCTTGAAGATCGAAAACGTCAGTGCTAAATCTGAGGTCTCGTCTCAGCCGTTGAAAGGTTTCCTATACTCACCAAAAGAAAGACAAGTGCAGTATCCGTACACCACCACTGTGTACTGTTAGGATCATCAGCCAGTATTCAAGAAAACAGTATATAAATAGTACAAAAAATCCAATAACAAGTATGGCAAACATGCAACAATATCACAGGCATCTCTAGACTACAGGTCTCTACCTAGCTTGTTACCGCATGAATCCATCTCTTACAGTTCTATTCCACCAACAAGAATAACCATAACCACACCTTACCATCTAGCCCGAACCCACCCTGGAATCCCCTCTAGACGACTACCACAAGAAGTGATTACCCGTCCTAAACCAAGACCAATTCAATAGTCATACAACAATTCTCGGCCACTCAAGGACCACCAATCAATAACACTTTTTGATAACAACCCGGTCCACTCAAGGAACCAATATCAAGTATCACATTCAGTAAAACAACCTGGTCCTCTCACAGAACCAATATCAAGTATCACATTCAATAAAACAACCTGGTCCTCTCACAGAACCAATATCAACCAATGCAATACAATAATCAATGAAATAGTACAAGATGCAATAAAGTAAACCCGTACCAGGTGTGGTACCCGTGCCAACCAAATGTTATATCCATACCAGGCGTGGTACTCATGCCAACCGAATGTCAACAACAACAGTTAATAGAATGAATACACACCCCTTGTAAAGCCAACAAGTAAAAACCATTCAAACATAAACTGTAAACCAAACTTAGACATTCCACACAAATCCCCTAAGTAATGTAATGCACACAATTACATAGACAACGAGGACAATGAATATACACATTCGCAAAAATACGAAAGCCATCACCTACCTCGAATGTTCCAAGCTCTATTCAACCCGAGCTTTCCCGTGTTTCGGATTCCACTCACGTTCTTGGTCTAAAAATAACACATAATGCATACAATTAACATACAGGCCTGTACATTACCCGGATTATACCAAATCCCCAAACCCCAGGCCACCCATGATCATACCACCCTTTTCCTGGGCTTTACCACCATTAATTCTCCTAGTCTTATCATTTTTTATGGACAAAACAGGAAATTAGACAGTCTATGATCATTTTAACGTACCTAAATCAACACCCAAGAACATACATGTTTGGAACCCGCTTCTTCCCCGAATTTCATCATCCCTAGGTCATTTCAACCTTCCCCAATTTCCCTCCTAGAAATTCTACCGCATAGGAAATGTAGTACAAAGTGTGGGGAACGAAAACCTTACCTTAGGAACGATTTTTGGGGGACGAATGAAGAAAATTGCTTGAATTCGCCCAGCCCTTCTCCCAAAACAAACTTGTGAAATTCTGTTGTTTTGAGAGTTGTTTCTGCATTAAAAACCCATCATCCCGCTATAGCGGTCCCCGCTCTGCTATAGCAATCTCGTTTTAGCGGTCATCTACCGCTATAGCGGTCTTAAGTGAGTTGACTGCCCCTTGACCGCCGCTATAGCGATAATTTCTACCGCTATAGCGGTGGCCGCTATTGCGCATGACAGCACTCGTCATGGGCAGAAAGTCCATAAATTTGCCAGTTTTGGCCATTTCACAACACACTTGGTTACCTCGACGTCCCAAAATAACCCTTTCACGTCAAACGTAATTCTGGGAGTTCTACTTACCCAAATTTGATTCTGAAAAGTCCCCCGGACTCCTTTATGTCTTGGCTACGTGGAAAACTAGCTCAATCCAAGACACCAAAACTCATTTTTACCTGGATTTCCCTAGATTCTACCTCGCTCCAAAATCAACCGAGGCTAGCCTAGCCCAGAATTTCAAACTCCCAAACTCGAAGTTTTCTAACTCTAAAACTTGGCACAATTGAACTACCCATAACGATGGACTCGATCGTTACAACAGATACTAATTTACACATCGTTCATCCCCAAATGATCAAACCCAAAATTACGGAAATAAAAGGAAGGAAGTGTAGTACCTGAATCCTCAAACAATTGAGGATACTTGTCCCGCATGTCCTTCTTGGTTTCCCAAGTGGCTTCCTCAACTGGACGATGCTTCCACTGAACCTTCACCATATCAATCACTTTTGTCCTCAACCTTCGGATATCTCGAGCAAGAATCAAGACCAGTTCCTCCTCATAAAGAATATCCTTATCAGAAAGTATCTCATCCCACTTGATGATGTAGTCCCCATCCCCATGGTATCGCTTGAGCATGGATACATGGAATACCGGATGGACGCCCGACAAACTAGGTGGCAGTGCTAACTTGTAAGCCACTGCCCCACCATCTTAAGAACCTCAAATGGACCGATAAACCGAGGGCTAAGCCTGCCCTTCTTACTAAACTGCACAACCCCTTTCATTGGTGACACTTTTAGCAATACTTGTTCACCAACCTGAAAGTCCATGTCCCAAACCTTACGATCTGCATACTCCTTCTGCCTTCTTTGAGCAGCCAATAACTTGGTCTGTATGCCCCTTACTTTTTCCTGCACTTCCTTCACTAAGTCTACGCCTAGAGGCTTCAGATCACCTTCCTCAAACCACCCAACTGGTGATCTGCATTTTCTCCCATACAGAGCCTCAAACGATGCCATATCAATACTGGAGTGGTAGCTGTTATTGTACGAGAATTCGCACAACAGTAGAAACTGGTCCCAATGACCACCGAAGTCCATTACACATGCTCTCAGCATGTCCTCCAATACCTGAATCGTCCTCTCCGACTGACCATTAGTCTGAGGATGGAAGGCTGTGCTAAAGGTGAGTTATGTACCCAACTCTTCATGTAACTTTCCACAGAACTTAGAAGTAAACTGCGTACCCCTATCTAAAATGATGGACAGTGGTACCCCATGCAGTCTTACAATCTCTTTCACTTAGATCTTGGCCAACTGCTGTGAATTGTAATCTACCCTGACCGGAATGAAATGAGCGAACTTGGTCAGCCTCTCAACAATGACCCAAATTGAGTCATTTTTCCTCAATGTCTTGGGAAGACCCACCACGAAATCCATGGCTATCCTCTCCCACTTCCACTCTGGAATTGGCATCCTCTGAAATAGTCCTGCAGGTCTCTGATGTTCATATTTTACCTGTTGGCAATTCTGGCACTTGGACACAAAATCAACTATGTCCCTTTTCATCCCGGGCCACCAGTAACGCTGCCTCAAGTTCCTGTACATTTTGGTTACACCCGGATGGATCGAGTACCGCAAACCATGAGCTTCTGTCAGAATTTTTAGAATCATATCATAAACACGAGGAACACAAATCCTCTCCGTAAAATACAATACACCACCATAGTCTAACATGACATCTCTGGACTCCCCAGATATCACTTTACTCCTCAACTTGCCCAGTTTCGGATCCTGAAACTATTTTGCCTTTATTTCTTCTATGAAGGTAGCCTTGACCTCAATGCTGACCAACAACTCGCCTTGGTTTGAAACACCCAAGTGCATGAACTTGGCCTCCAGAGCCTGAATTTCCTTAGCTAGCAGTCATTTGGACACCCCTAAACAAGCCAAGATACCCATGCTAATAGTTTTCTGGCTCAATGCGTCTGCCACCATATTAGCCTTACCCGGATGGTACTGAATGGTCACATCATAATCTTTCAATAACTCCATCCATCTTCTCTGCCTCAGATTCAAATCCTTCTGAGTGAAAACGTGTTGCAGACTGCGATGATCTGTGAATACTACACACTTAACACCATAAAGGTAGTGTCTCTAGATTTTCAAAGCAAAAACCATCGCTGCCAACTCTAAATCGTGAGTCGAGTAATTCCTCTCATGCACCTTCAACTGCCTGGATGCATAGGCTATAACATTCTTATCCTGCATCAACACAGCACCCAAACCTGAATGTGAAGCATTACAGTAAACAATAAAGTCTTTACCTTCAACCGGCAAGGACAAATAGGAGCCGTGGTCAAAAGTGTCTTGAGCTTTTGGAAGCTCTCCTCACACTTATTGTACCACACAAATGGTACATCATTCTGTGTCAGCCTAATCAGGTGAGTAGCAATAGAAGCAAAGTCCTTCACAAACCTCCGGTAGTACCCCGTGAGCCCAATAAAACTTCTCACCTCTGTCACAGAGCTAGGCCAGACCCAACTCTTAACTGCCTCAATTTTCTGGGGATCCACCATCACCCCCTTTTCTGACACCACATGCCCCAAAAATGCAACAGAAGTCAACCAAAACTCACACTTAGTGAATTTTGCATAAAGCTTTTGGTGCCTCAAGATGTCCATCACAATGCGAAGATGATTAGCATGCTCCTCCCTACTCTTAAAGTAGATCAAAATATCGTCAATGAACACGATAACAAAAGAATCCAAGTAGGACTTAAACACCCCATTCATCAAACTTATAAATGTTGTCGGCGCATTGGTTAAAACAAACGACATTACTAGAAACTCGTAATGTCCATACCGAGTACGAAAAGTAGTTTTCGGAATATCCTCAGGCCTAAACTTTAGCTGATGGTACCCCGATCTCATGTCAATTTTTGAAAACACCGATGCACCCTGAAGCTGGTCAAACAAATCATCTATCCGGGGTAAAGGATACTTATTCTGTATGGTCACCTTGTTCAACTGTCTGTAGTCTATGCACATCTGCATACTACCATCCTTCTTTTTCATAAACAAAACCGGAGCACCCCAAGGTGAAGCACTGGGACGTATAAATCCCTTATCTAGGAGTTCCTGCAGCTGAGTCTTAAGTTCCCTTAACTCTGCCGGAGCCATTTTATATGGAGGAATAGAGATGGGATGAGTGTCTGGCTCCAAATCAATACAAAAATCTATATCCCTGTCCGAAGGCATATCGGGCAAATCTGCTGGAAATACCTCTACAAATTCGGACACCACCGGAACTTACTCAATAGAAGGGGACTCCACACTACCTGGATATGAGCCAAGAAGGCTAGACACACCCTTCACACTAGCTTCCTAGCCTGAACAGACGATATTATCTTAACTGGCTTAGGCCTGTATACACCTTCCTACTCTAATCTATCCTTACTCGGAATTTCTAGAGTCACAGTTTTGGTGTTACAGTTCAACACAGCATGATAAGGAGATAGCCAGGTCATACCCAAGATGATATCAAAATCAGCCATATCCAGAATTACTAAGTCTACCCAAGTATGTAGCCCCACAAATACCACAGAACAATCACGATACACATGAGTCACAATCACCAACTCTCCAACCGGGGTAGATACATGGATAGGGGAATCAAGGATATCGCAATTCAAATTCAGACCCAAAGCAAAACTAACAGACACATAAGAATATGTAGATCCTAGGTCAAATAATACTGAGGCCATTTTATCACAGACAAGAATAGGACCTATGATCACCGCATCTGAGGCTTCTGCCTCAGTCCTTCCTGGAAAAGCATAGCAATGTGCCCAATCATCAATCCGGGCAACTTCCCAGGCCGGCTGCGCTGCACCCCTACCTACACCGTCGTTCCCTCGGTCTCTCCGGCCTCCCTGGAAATTACCTCGCCCACCCTGTGGAAGACCCCTAGCATTACCACCTCTGCCTGCCAGGACCACTGCTCTAATCTGCTGCTGACCCTGATTACCTGCCTGCCTATGTGGACACTCCCTCTTAAAGTGGCCCAACTCACCACAATGGAAGCAACCACGGTCCAAAGTAGGCCTGCTAGCTGATGTATAAGATTCCCCTAGCCTCTAGGAGCTGAAGACTGATCTCCCTGACGACCACCTGTAGTAGCTGGCAGAGCTGACTGAATAGGACGGGGCCGAGTAAACCTGTTGATGTTGGCCCCTGGAGTATGAACCAACATAGTTTTCCTCATTCCGGGGCTTCTTGGCTAAAGCTCTTAGCCCGCCCCGCTTGACTAACTCCCTAAATCTTCTTCACATAATCCACCATATCATTAAAGCCCTTTCCTGAAGAAGTCATATGCAGCGACAGTACTTGCAGATCACTACTCACACCCTTGACAAACAACAAGACCCGTTCCTCCTCGGAACCCAACATATGTGTAGCAAAATGAGACAACGCATGGAACTTAGCCTCATAAGCTGAGACCGATATGCTACCCTACTCTAAGTTCAGAAACTCATCCTTCTTTCGATCCCTCAAAGTACGGGGAACATACTTCTCGAAAAACAAGGCATGGAACTGCTCCCAAGTCATTGGAGATAAGATAGATGACCGACACTTAACATGAGACCTCCACCACTGCGTGGCATCACCCTGCAGCTGAAAAGTGACAAACTCCACCCTATGCTTATGTACAATACCCAACTTGTGCAACCTCTCATGGCAATCTAGGATGAACTCATAGGCATCGTCCTTGTCTGTACCCTAAAACATTGAAGGTTTCAGCTTAAGGAACTTAGTCAGCATCTCATGCTCATTACCTATCATCACTGGGCCTAACATTGGCCTGAGAAGATCGTTTGTGCCCGAAGCTACATCTATCCTTGGTGTAGTAGTAACTGTCGGCTGAGTATCCAAGGACTGATTCGCATAAGCGGTGGGTATGGCTCCAGCACTAACCAACCCACTCAAAATATCCCACGCCTGCCTGAAAGCCTCTGTGTCATATTAGGAAGGCCTGTACCCCCAACCGATGATGCCTCCTCCTGAGCTCCTCCATATTCTACCACTACTTCTTCTACATCCGCAGCCACAGGGTCCTGAGGTAGGGGAGGGGTTACCTCACGTGCAGCAGCAGCAGCTCGAGCTCCACCCCTGGCGGGTGCGGCTCTAGCTCGTCCCCTGCCCCTTCCCCTACCTCTGTCGCGAACTGCCGAGCTTGCTGCTGGGACCGATGGCTTTGCTTCGTTATTCCTTATACTGACCATCTGCGGACAGAAGAGTGAATGAGGTTAGATACCAATTCGTATCACCAGATACCAATTGGAATCGAGTTATAGCACGAAGAAAAATAAGGAAGAGATAGTTTTTTTCCTAAAGCCCCATAGCCTCTCGAAGAAAAGTACGGACATCTCTGCACCATTCCGCAAGACTCTACTAGACCCGTTTGGTATAACGAGATCAACGAACCTAGGCTCTGATACCATCTTTGTCACGACCTAACCCATCGTGAGTTGCACCCACCCAACCCTCGGATGAGCGAACAAATAGAGTTCCACCCTTGCCTAGACTAACAGCCTAAAACCAGCAAGCATCAAAGTAAACTAGCAATGAAAATAAGATCAACTACTCAAAATACTTATCATAATTAATAATCTACGAAAAATCTCACCTAGGAACTGAAAGTCATCGTACCAAACATCAATACCAAATCTAGAGTACGGGGATGCAACCCCAAACAAAATAAGAATAGTTTTTAAGTCCGAACAAGTGGACTAAAACTCTAATGATAATCCCAAGGTAGCTCGAATCGATAGCTCACCCTTGAAGATTGGAAATGTCGGTGCTAAATCTGAGGTCTCGTCTCAGTCACTGGCAGATTTTCTGTACTCACCAAAAGAAAGACAAGTGCAGTATCAGTACACCACCACTGTGTACTGGTAGGATCATCAACCAGCATTCAAGTAAATAGTATATAATTAGTACACAAAATCCAATAACAAGTATGGCAAACATGCAACAATATCACAGGCATCTCTAGACTACAGGTCTCTACCTAGCTTGTTACCGCATGAATCCATCTCTTACAGTTCTATTCCACCAACAAGAATAAACATAACCACACCTTACCGTCTAGCTCGAACCCACCCTGGAATCCCCTCTAGACGACTACCACAAGAAGTGATTACCCGGCCTAAACCAAGACCAATTCATTAGTCATACAACAGTTCTCGGCCACTCAAGGACCACCAATCAATAACACTTTTTGATAATAACCCGGTCCACTCAAGGAACCAATATCAAGTATCACATTCAGTAAAACAACCTGGTCCTCTCACGGAACCAATATCAACCAATGCAATACAATAATCAATGAAATAGTACAAGATGCAATAAAGTAAACCCGTACCAGGCGTGGTACTCGTGCCAACCGAATGTTATTCCAGTACCAGACGTGGTACCCGTACCAACCGAATGTCAACAACAACAGTCAATAGAATGATTGCACACCCCTTGTAAAGCCCACAAGTAAAAACCATTCAAACATAGACTGTAAACCGAACTTAGACATTCCACAAGCAATGTAATGCACACAATTACTTAGACAACGAGTACAATGAATATACACATTCACAGAAACTCAAAAGCCAACACCTACCTTGAATGTTCCAAGCTCTATTCTACCCGAGCTTTCCCGTGTTTCGTATTCCTCTCACGTTCTTGGTCTAAAAATAACACATAATGCATACAAATAACATACAGGCTTGTATATTACCCGGATTATACCAAATCCCCAAACCCCAGGCTACCCATGATCATTCCACCTTTTTCCCGGGATTTTCCACCGTTAATTCTCCTAGTCTTATCATTTTTTACGGAAAAAATAGGAAATTAAATAGTCTATGATCATTTTAACGTACCTAAATCAACACCCAAGAACATACATGTTTGGAACCCCCTTCTTCCCCGAATTTCATCATCCCTAGGTTATTCCAACCTTTCCAATCTCCCTCCTAGCAATTCTATCGCATAGGAAACGTAGTACAAAGTGTGGGAAATGAAAACCTTACCTTAGGAATGATTTTTGGCGGAGGAATGAAGAAAATCGCTTGAATTCGCCCAACCCCTCTCCCAAAACAAACTTGTAAAATTCTAATGTTTTGAGAGATGTTTCTGCATTAAAAACTCGTAGGCCCTCTATAGCGGTCCTCGCTCTGCTACAGCGGTCCCGCTCTAGCGGTCATCTACCGCTATAGCGGTCTTAAGTGAGTTGACTGCCCCTTGACTGCCGCTATAGCGGTAATTTCTACTGCTATAGCGGTGGCCTCTATCGCGCGTGACAACGCTCGTCACGGGCAGAAAGTCCATAAATTTGCCAGTTTTGGCCATTTCACAACACACTTGGTTCCCCCGACGTCCCGAAATAACCCTTTCACGTCAAATGCATTTCCGGGAGTTCTACTTACCCAAATTTGATTCCAAAAAGTCCCCCAAACTCCTTTATATCTTGGCTACGTGGAAAACTAGCTCAATCCAAGACATCTAAACCCATTTTTACCCGGATTTCCCTAGACTCTACCTCACTCCAAAACTAGCCAAGGCTAGCCTAGCCCAGAATTTCAAACTCCCAAACCCGGAATTTTCTAACTCTAAAACTTGGCACGATTGAACTACCCGTAACGACGGACCTGGTCGTTATAGTAAGTGAGTTTACAAGGTTAAGCAACATGCTGATAGGACCCTTTGAGAGACTCAAAGCTAGACTAATGGTCATGGGGGACATTAAACAAGCAGGAATTGATTTCACAAAACCCTTTTCCCCAGTTGTCAAGATGATCACTATCAGATGCTTACTTGTTTTTGCTGCTAAGAAAGAGTGGTACATCACTTAGTTCGATGTCAACAATGCCTTCTTGCAAGGGGACTTGTAGGAGGAGGTTTACACAAAGTTTCCAGCTGGACTTGATCATCTTATTGGTAATTTGGTGGACAGACTTAGAAAGTCTCTTTATGACCTTAAGCAAGCCTCTAGACAGTGGTATTCCAGGCTTGCAGGGGCTTTGAGTTTTAAAGGGTATACTGCATCTCTCAATGATTATTCTTCAAGCATTTTAGGGATGTTATCACTATCATTACGATTTATATGGATGACATAAAGATCACAGTTGATGCCATTGAGGACATCGCAACACTAAAATAATTTCTCTATTCAGATATTTAAATTAAGGATCTAGGACCCTTGCATTATTTTTTAGGCATTGAGATATTAAGAGATGATCAAAGGATTGTTCTTAGTCAGAGAAGGTATACCTTGGACCTGCTATATGAATTTGATGTCTCATCTTCCATTTGTTTCATCTCCTCTAGATCTTTCCATCAAATTATCTACATATTGAGATGAGTATATGCCAGATTCTACTTTGTACAAGCACCTCATCGGGAACCTAAATTATTTGACACATACAAGACCATATCTTTGACATGTTGTTGTTATATTGAGTAAATCTATGCAAAACCCCTATCTTTATCACTATAATATAGCTTTAAGAGTAGTAAGGTACCTGCAACAGTTTTCTAATCAGGATTTGTTCTTCATTTCATCTCCTTCATTCTCTGTCAAAGCTTTTTGAGATGCTGACTGGGCCTCATGTCGTTCTTCTAGACGGTCTGTTAGTGGTTTCTTTGTACACCTTGGAGGATCTCCTATTTCTTAGAAGTCCAAGAAACAGGCTTCTGTCTTACTCTCATCCGCTGAGGCGGAGTACAGATCCATGAGACATTTGGTTGTTGAGGTAACTTGGTTATCGCGTTTGCTCTCTGATCTCTATGTGGCTCCTTCCCTTCCAGTCCTGGTGCACTCAGACTGCCAAATTTCCATTCACATCACAAGAAACCTCATGTTATGAGCTTGATGAATGTAGAGTGCATCCAGAAGAATAGAATCAGTAAACGTCCAAGAGCTGGTCGCTTGAGTCTATAGGCTACCTTTCCTATCTGCTTTTCTACAAGGTCTACTTTCAGACCGCTTTGCAGAGCAGCTCTCTCCCCAGCCCACAGATAGTGTGGAATAAAGTAGGCTACCTTCTCTTGAAATTTTCCCCATTTTGTCTAGAATAAAGTAGCGGCCTTAGTATTAGAAAAAGAATTAGCAGCAAAACTGCAAAATTTTATTCTATAAGGTAGGGCTTTAGTTTTTCACTAGAAGCTCAGCCTAGAGTTGATCGACCTATACTATAGTCAAGTCGTTCGCCTATCTTTCTGATCTCCAACCCCATTAAGTTTTAGCTGGCTATCACGGTCCAATAAAGATTTCTCATGCTCAAAACTCCTCCGACACGAGTCCTAGCCATTGCGCTGCGGTCCATTTCCCAGCTTCGCCTGATAGAGGTAGAAGCGGGGGCCACCGGAGCTATCTACGTCGAGTGTTTCAATTGAAAGAGGAAGGGCGAAGCGGCGACCTCATTATACTAAACACGTCAATCTTGACTGCCATTTTATTTGGTAGCAATATCTCTCCGACCTCATGTCTCTCTTTTGTGTCATCCAAATCTCAGCTAGCCGATATCTTTACTAAAGCCCTTTTTGGGCCTCTCCACCATGATATCCTATGCAAGATGGGACTAACTAAGCTCCCCTCTATCTTGAGGGCATGTTGAAATTCGAAATAAATATATCAAAAATGGAGAAAAAGGTAAGAAAAAAGAGACACGATCTAAAGGGTCTAAAAACTTGAAGAAAGAGACCTCGATTCTATCAAAATCTCTTATACTATCCAAATATAAGCTAAATGGCCTTTTGATTTTGTCATGCACCAAGGCTACCCCTTTGACGTAACACGGGACCTGGAATCACAAGTGCCCCAAGTTAAACCTTGGCTAAAGCATGACTTAAACAAACATAGATAAACTTAACGAAAGCATCAAATTGAAAGATAAATAGACTGAGTCATCAATAGCTCAACATAACATAACAGAAGCTGAAACCCAAATACAAAATCTCTACTATGTCTGAAAGCTTCTAAGTTGAATAATGAGTTGTTGGGACAAGCCTCCAGCTAACACCAAATACTAAACAGGAACCATAACGATAGATAACTGATACTAGTCCTCGAGTTATGAAGACTCACTACTCAAGCTGGGACACTTGCTAACCGCTAGCCACGAATCTGAGGACCCGAACCTAAATCTGCATCATCAAGAGGATAAAGCGCAAGATATGCATCAATACTATAGGATGTACTGAGGATGTGAGATATGCAAAAATTTGAAGTAAACATATTGTACATACTTTAAAACTGAAATCATGCTATGATTGTGGAAGCTGGAATGCGAAAGACTCAATGCAATATCATAGGCAAAATATACTTGAAAACCATAAGTAATAATGGAACTTCTGTAATTTGAAAACAAAGATTCAATGCATTTAAATAACTGAAATTGTTTCTGTGGGAGGTTCTCTAACCGACATAGACCATGTGAGCTACATGGAATCTGATGTGTCCGCCCCATCGAGAGGACCCAATATACCTTGCCAGGGTATAAAGGCATAACTAGTGTGATCACGGTGTCTGGTGCCCACAAAGGAGACTTAAAGAACCTATGGTGGAAGGTAGTTCTTGGATATACAAGGGGTACGCTCACCCAATCCAATTCGGTGCTCAATACTACTCCCAAAACATACTTATAGCTCAACTTATACTTGTGGCATATCTGATACCAAATCTGTTTGAAATGAATAAGGGTATATCTGATACCATGCAATTGACTTAGCTTAGGTATACTTGAGGTCATGTTATCTAAACATGCCAAATTTCACTTGAAAACATGCAATTCAATGAAATCATACTAGAAATCCTTCTTTATGCATGGGCTTTTGAAAACACTCAAAGAATCTCAATTAAAACATAGATAAGCAGTGAGAAGTCATGAATTGAAACTTTAAAACTGAACCCATAAGCTTTTTCCCAAATTTGGGTAAGAACCCTAATTTCATGAATTCATAAATCAAAGTGAAAACCAAGAGTTTTGGGCATAAGGGTGAAAGGAATCCCTTATTGAATGCCCACATACCTGAATTGAAGCTTTCTATGCTAGATTGAAAAGAATGGACGCTTGAAGATGGAGGTTCTTGCTTGGAGCTTGAGACTTGGAGAAGAGAAATTTTTTCTTCTTTTGGAATAGAATGACTTAGAATTAGAAGACCTTAGGCTATTAGGGAATAAAATCCTACTAAAAATGGTCAAAATGACCTCACTTAAGAGTTAAAGAATAGGAGAAAAGACTAGATTACCCCAGACTTAAGATAAAAAGCTGCAGAAGAATTATTGCCTCATGGGCTGCCCGATGGGCGTCATGCCCGTGACGGACCGTCAACCAAGGCATCGGGTAAGCTGTCTAAAACTCCAGGGTTCTGGAGGATTCTGACGATGTGGTCCCAAGGGCCATCGCAGCCACGACGCCTGTGGCGTAGCCCGTCGGGGCACTGGGAAGTTGGGGTAAAGCTGCTGGAGGATCCCGACGATGGGTTCCCACGGGTCATCGCACCTATGATGCCCGTCGGGTGGAGGGGACTTGGCTTAGTAGTTGTTGGCTGGTTCCCACGATACGCACCATGGCCCGTTGCAACATCGATGCTCGTGCGGCTACCCGTGGTGATCAACAGTTGCAGAACGTCCTGGATTCTGAGTTTGTCTGTTGGTCTAAATCCAGGGGTGTTACAGATTTGGATCGGAACTGACATAAAACTTGGGTCAAACATACAACCCAAAATACTTAGAAGCAGAAGAAGGCCCAAATGGATGGAATTCAAGATACAGCTGTACAGAGAATAGAAGCTTCTCAAGCATCTATCTATATTATATTAAAAGTGTGACGGACCTTATAATGTGATTTAAACTTTTTACCCTTCATTAAATGATTTTTCAATAAACAAATCTTCTTTTTACCATTTTCCTCCAATTATTAATTAATTATTATATATAAATCCTAATAATATAATTTCTGATAAACATTAATTATATCCTAAAATTTTGATCTTTCTCCCATGTAGGATTCCTTTTTTTCATTAACTACCATTATTTTTTGCCATTGTTAAATTTCTTTCAGATGTAGGAGTTTTTCCATTGGTAGGAGTGAATTTTGAAAATTATTATGGTACATTAAAAATAAAGTACAAGAAAGAAAAAAATGTCTCACGGTGGAAAGTCCATCACATGACAATCAAGCAATTCCCTTAGGAATTAAATTAGATTTTGCAAAAGGAAAAAATTAGAGTCCTAAAATATATGGTATGAGAAATTATTTTTTAAAGATTAAAGTTTCTAGAATATTTCATAAGAGTAAAATATATGGTAAGAAGTATTATGAAAATTAATAATTAAGGAGTCTTAAAATATATTGTAAAAAAAATATTTTAAAATAAAGGAATCCTAGATATATGGTAAAAAAAAAAGTATATGGTAAGAGTTCTACCCTATTGTGCATCCTCAAAGTTGCTCTGTTTCATACTCGAGCAGTTTCTAAGGAAAGGTATTAGTAAATTTCTCTTATGCTCATGGCAAACATGCATGTCAATGATCCTCAGATGGTTCAGAGTTTTCATTAGTCAAGTATTAAATTATTCCCTATTTTATTTAGCTTTTTGATCTTATATTTAGTTATAAGATTGTATTGTCTTTGTGTGTTAAAATTCTCCAAAGGTATTATGCTCTCTTTTTTCTAATTACTTTGAATATAACTATTGTATAAATATAATATAATATTATTTTATTTTTCATTTAATGAATATTGTATTTATCTGGACGCCAATTATTATCACATGTAATTTATTCTTTTTTTTTAATAGACATAAAATTCACGTGCAATGTATGTACGCTATCATGTTGTTAGTTTCTTGGTAGTTTTTATTGTTTAGAGAGTATATTCGTGTATCAATACAAACATAATTATGATTTTTAAAAAGTTTTACATTATTTTTTTTATAATTGTAAGTTTGTTCTTTTTATATGCACTTATTATTAATTAATGCGATACACACGTGTAAAGCACATACATTTGACTAGTAGTAAATAAAAGATGCTTGAAGTTAACTTTTTTTTCTTCTAGCCAATAAGGAATAGACAATTGTACAAGATTTATATTTTTGATTTTTCATTCTTTATTTTCATATTTAACTATCTTATAAAAGAGAGTTAAGCAGGTTGTCACGACCCAACTACCGGGTCATGCGGGCACCTACCCTAATCTACCTAGATAGGAGAACCCTTACCACCCGAACCAACAGGCAATGCGAAAAAGAAAATAAATCATTAAATAGGTCCCTTAATACGGGAGAATTTCTTTTACAGAAAATGTTTAGAAAATCTTTATACAACAGCTTTCAAAAATTACACAACCTTTAAAACTTACGGAAATTTATTAACAATATAAACACCCTCCCCAGAACCTAGTCTAAGCCGGTACAAGAGCTTCTACAAGATAAGCTTACGACATAAAATGGACACAACTCCCACCATGGAAGAAAGTAGGAGCTGCTGGAAGATCACCGCAATCCTAAACCTGTGAAACATCATCAACCCTACAACAAGACTATACCCAAAAAGGTATAGCAAGAGTAGAGTCAGTACAACCACACGTACTGGTAGGCATCATCGGTCGACCTGAATTCACACGTACCATCATATAGGAAAATAGGGAAAAACATGAAATAAACGTTATAGAGCCCTCCTTCACCTTTAACCTTGACCCTGACATCTAGGACTTCCCAAGTCTCACTCGTAACTAGACTTCTCATGGTCGCCTTGTCACCCAGACTTCCCAAGTCACCTTGACACGTAGACTTTCCAAGTCACCTTTAACCTTACCAATAACAATGTCCATACCTGAACTACCCTTCCCTTACCCAAGTCAGCCCCTTGACTAGATATTCAGACTTAACCCGGCTAACTTCCCATACAAACCACTTATACCGTAGTATTACTTACTAGTGTCCGACCCTTTCCGGACCTCTCGGATAACTTTCCATCATGGTTATAACAACCAACAACTACAATCCCAGACTTTTCGTCGTACTCCCAATTGACCAATCACATGAAAATCATCTCGCAACCATTGACACATGCAATGACAACAACAGAGATATATCTAAATCCCTTTCGAATCCCAAAACGCGGACCCTCCAAGGATCCTCTAACCACACCTAAGTGTTCAAAAGGCTACCTGGTCTACCCCAAGACCCATCCTTACCTCATTAATCACAAGTAATCTTTGATCGTCATTAGTACACTTAATGACAATAAATTGTGAACTTATAACCTCTTTTACGTAGTCCGGACCCATCCGGTTTCCCCCTAACACATCTAGGTGTTAACATGACAACCCGGTCTACACCAACACCAACTAATAATTAACACCATAACTCGGTCTACACCAAGACCAACTAATAACATGATATAACAACCAGGCCTACCCAAAACCAACTAATAACATGATATAACAACACAGCCTACACCAAGACCAACTAATAACATGATATAACAACCCGGCTTACACCAAGACCAAACTCGTAACATGATAGAACAAACCGGCCTACACCAAGACCAACTAATAACATGATATAACAACCCGGCCTACACCAAGACGAAACTCATAACATGATATAACAACCCGGCCTAAACCAAGACCAAACTCATAACATGATATAACAACCCGGACTACCCCAAGACCAAACTCATAACATGATATAACAACCCGGCCTACACCATGTCCAACTAATAACATGATATAACAACCCGGCCTACACCAATACCAAACTCATAACATGATATAACAACTCGGCCTACACCAAGACCAAACTCAACAGATATAACAGGATTCCCGGTCACTCAAGGACCACCATTGAATATCACAATTCAATGAAAATAGTCCCGTCCACTCACGGAACCAATAACAATCAATGCAATGCAATAATATCAATGCAATGCAACAATACCAATGCGATGATGCAGTAATAAACTTGTACCAGGCGTGGTACCCGAGCCAACCATTAGTATTCCGTACCAGGCGTGGTACCCGAGCCAACCATTTGTTATACCCGTACCAGGCGTGGTACCCGTGCCAACCGTTAGTATAACCGTACCAAGCGTGGTACCCGAGCCAACCAAATGTCAATCAATCCACAGTCACAACAATGAACAAACAACTTGTAAGCCAATAAGCAACACACCATTCATTTCACAGACTGTAAAACAGGACCCTTAGACATTCTACACAATTCCTCTAAGTCAAGCAATTCATACAAACACTTAGATAAGAGTACACAACATACATTCCTAACAATTCCCTAAGTAATATATCTCATACAAGCACTTAGATAAGAGTAATCAACATACAACATTTAGTTATCCTTGCAATTCATGGTTCCCCGAACCTTCCCGACATCTCAGTCCCTGAGCCCTATCATCTTATCATGCCAAGACAACATGAACAGCCCCAAACAATTATCAATAACCCACAATTCAATCCAACCAATTCCGAGCAGATACATAATCAACACCGAATCCACCAGACTCCGTGCCCGGAGGCCTAATCATGGATTCTCCTTTCCCACTATACAATAAGTACATAATGTAAGAAGTTATGTCTACTCAATGAAAACCTAGCCTATCTAGGCGCCTAGCAACTGCAACCGTACTTCGTTGAGATACCAATTGGAATCGAGAGATACCAATTGGACTCAAGCCATGCAAGCAAGTGAAAAAACCGCACGAAAAGGAATGAAAGAAGAGAGATGTTTCCTAGAATGCTTCATAGCTTCCCTAGGATTAGATGTAGACGTCTACACACCAATTCGCGAGACTCTATTCGACATTTTTCTCTTGTACTGGGAGACCGGTAACCTGGGCTCTGATACCATTTGTCACGACCCAACTACAAGGTCATTCTTGCACCTACTCTAATCCACCAAGATAGGAGAACCCTTACCACCCGAACCAACAGGCAATGTGGAAAAGAAAATAAACCATTAAATAAGTCCCTTAATACGGGAGAATTTCTTTTACAGAAAATTTTTGGAAAATCTTTATACAACAACTTTCAAAAATTAGACAACCTTTAAAACTTGCGGAAATTTATTAACAATATAAACACCCTCCCCAGAACCTAGTCTAAGCCGGTACAAGAGCTTCTACAAGATGAGCTTACAACATAAAATGGACACAACTCCCACCATGGAAGAAAGTAGGAGCTGCTGGAAGATCACCGCAATCCTAAACCTGTGAAACATCACCAACCTTGCAACCAGACTATACCCAAAAAGGTATAGCAAGAGTAGAGTCAGTACAACCACACGTACTGGTAGGCATCATCAGTCGACCCGAATCCACACGTACCATCATATAGGAAAATAGGGAAAAACATGAAATAAACATTATAGATCCCTTTAACCTTGACCCTGACATCTAGGACTTCCCAAGTCTCACTCGTAACTAAACTTCTCATGGTCGTCTTGTCACCCAGACTTCCCAAGTCACCTTGTCACCTAGACTTCCCAAGTCACCTTGACACGTAGACTTCCCAAGTCACCTTTAACCTTACCAATAACAATGCACATACCTGGACTACCCTTCCCTTACCCAAGTCAACCCCTTGACTAGATATTCAGACTTAACCCGGCTAACTGCCCAACCAAACCACTTATACCCATAGTATTACTTACCAGTTTCCGGCTCTTTTCGGACCTCTCGGACAACTTTCCATCCTGGTTATAACAACCAATAACTACAACCCCAGACTTTCCGTCGTACTCCTAATTGATCAATCACATGAAAATCACCTAGCAACCATTGACACATGCAATGACAACAACAGAGTTATATCTAAATCCCTTTCGAATCCCGAAACCCAGACCCTCCAAGGATCTTCTAACCACACCTAAGTGTTCAACAGGTTACCCGGTCTACCCCAAGACCCATCCTTACCTCATTAATCACAATTAATCCTTGACCGTCATTAGTACACTTAATGACAATAAATTGGGAACTTATAACCTCTTTTACATAGTCCGAACCCACTCGGTTTCTCCATAACACATCTAACTGTTAAAATGACAACCCGGTCTACACCAACACCAACTAATAATTAACACCATAACTCGGTCTACACCAAGACCAACTAATAACATGATATAACAACCAAGGCCTACCCAAAACCAACTAAAAACATGATATAACAACACAGCCTACACCAAGACCAACTAATAACATGATATAACAACCCGGCTTACACCAAGACCAAAATCGTAACATGATAGAACAAACCGGCCTACACCAAGACCAACTAATAACATGATATAACAACCCGGCCTACACCAAGATGAAACTCATAACATGATATAACAACCCGGCCTAAACCAAGACCAAACTCATAACATGATATAACAACCCGGACTACCCCAAGACCAAACTCATAACATGTAATAACAACCCGGCCTACACCAAGTCCAACTAATAACATGATATAACAACCCGGCCTACACCAATACCAAACTCATAACATGATATAACAACCCGGCCTACACCAAGACCAAACTCAATAGATATAACAGGATTCCCGGTCACTCAAGGACCACCATTGAATATCACAATTCAATAAAAATAGTCCGGTCCACTCACGGAACCAACAACAATCAATACAATGCAATAATATCAATGCAATACAACAATACTAATGCGATGATGCAGTAATAAACTCGTACCAGGCATGGTACCCGAGCCAACAATTAGTATTTCATACCAGGCGTGGTACCTGAGCCAACCATTTGTTATACCCATACCAGGCGTGGTACCCGAGCCAACCAAATGTCAATCAATCCACAGTCACAACAATGAACAAACAACTTGTAAACCAACAAGCAACACACCATTCATTTCACAGACTGTAAAACAGGACCCTTAGACATTCTACACAATTCCTCTAAGTCATGCAATTCATACAAACACTTAGATAAGATTACACAACATACATTCCTAACAATTCCCTAAGTAATGTATCCCATACAAGCACTTAGATAAGAGTACTCAACATACAACATTTAGTTATCCTTGCAATTCATGTTTCTCTGAACCTTCCCGACATCTCAGTCCCTGAGCCCTATCATCTTATCATGCCAAGACAACATGAACAGCCCCAAACAATTATCAATAACCCACAATTCAATCCAACTAATTTCGAGCACATGCATAATGAACACCGCCAGACTCCGTGCCCGGAGTCGTAATCATGGATTCTCCTTTCCCACTATACAATAAGTACAAAATATAAGCAGGTCTATCTACTCAATGAAAACCTAGCCTACCTGGGCGCCTAGCACCTGCAACCGTGCATTTCTGGCTCCGTGGAGGCGTTCCTAGCGGTTTTGCAAGCTCGAATCCATGGTTTCGCATACTTTTTACCGAAACTCCTCCTCCCCATGTTTCCCAAGCCTTGGAGCAGCCTAGGGGGATTTTTGGAATAACTCTCGTCTGTTTTAGGACTGAAGGGAAGAGAATGAAGTTGAAAACCTATTTTCTGGGTTTTCTAGTCCTGTCGCTCTGCTATAGCGGTCCCTGCTTTGCTATAGCGGTACCGCCGTAGCGGAGTGAACCGCTATGGCGGAGGTTGACCGTCTTGAATTCCGCTATAGCGGTAATTATTCCGCTATAGCGGAGGTCACCATGGCGGAGCAGTAGCGCTCATCACGGACAGAAACTCAGAAAATTCCTGAAAAGAGCCCTTTTTACAACACACCTTGAATCCCCGACGTTCCGCAATAACCCTTCACGTCAACCTCAATTTTGGGAGCTCTTCTTATCCGAATTCGATTATGAAAAGTCCCCCGGACTCCTCTATGTCTTAGCTACAGAGTAAAGTAGCTCAAATCGAGACATCGAATCCAATCCTTACCCGGATTGCCCTGGACTAAACCTCGCTCCAATTTCGGTCGAGGCTAGCCTAGCCCAGAATTTCTAACTCCCAAACTGGATGTTTTCTAACCCAAAACTTGGCACGAATGGTTTACCCATAACGACGGACCTGGTCCTTACAACAGATACCAATTTACCCATCGTTCATCCCCGAACGATCTCTATGGCGGAGGAAAAGAACAAGCTCGTCCCTCAATCTTAATGCTCTACCATGACAGCAAAAATATAACCTTACGCAAACCACCAAAAATTTCGAATCCCTTGGTATACCCAACTCAACCAAAATTTAATTCACTTCCACTCTGTCAAGGAATCCCTTCCTTCGAGCTACACAAGGCAACTAGATTACCCCTCCCCGAGTGCCCAAGAAATTCGGGGCCTCATCGAAACACCGGAGCGCCTGTACTTACAAGAGAAAAAACAATACCAGATCCCACCATGGCGACCCCTTCTTCCGCTACACCCAGAGTTCTACTAACCTGAACTCCATCACGGAAGCTTCCTACGGGGTACTATGCCCCTCACATATCATCCTATCACCTTACTCCTATAACCACTATGCCCCGAGACACCACGTACCTATAAACCACGCAACAATGAGGATTTCATTGGGCTCATCCTACCTTGAGATTTTCATCAACTCTCGTCTTAGGGGGGGAATTTCTACCCGGGCACTTACACCCTAAATAATGCTATGGAGAAAATATGCTCACCACTTAACGAGCAGTAACACTAGGTATTTATCATGGTCACAAGAGACACAATAATGCTAAAGAAACCCATTTAATTACCTCGCTCCTTCAATCGACCCTACCACTAAGGATCATCAACACTAAACCAGTCAATAATCACCTCATCACATAGCCTATGAGCAGTGTCCAAAGCTACTCGATTAATCACGGGTCATTTTGCCAAACTCTACATAGGTGACTATTCCCACCAATGGTCAGTCATAGTTTTACCAACCCCTCGGGCTACCACATCTACCCTTTCTCTTGGTCGCGCACGGATGCTAAGTATTCAGGCAAATTACCTTATATGCATGCTATATAAATTCCATAGTCGATTTCCTTGTTTCACATGGCAGCCCGTAATGCAAACGTTGCCTTTAGTTTCCCCGGGAGTGAATGAAAACAGGGGGAAAACAGGGTGAGGCTTCTGCCTCGCGCTCTTCCGCTATAGCGGTGGCCGCTCCGCTATAGCGGTTCCGCCGTAGCGATAACCATATAGCTACCGCGATCCTGACGGTAACAGCCCAGAAACTTGAAATTTTCAGTAAGTGTATCCTTTCCCTTTCCCAGTTACCTTTGTTTAGTCCTGTAAATCCCGTCATAGTCTTAAAACACCCTTAAGACCATTCCTGGCATCAAACGCATCACAATTCAACATAAAATATTATCAATTACAAAGAGTTAACACTAGACAATTGTTCCAAACAATATCTTCCCGCCATCACACACTAATGACTCCCTTGTTCCCATGGTTCCCAACTAAGTCCCGACTGTCCTGAAACCGAAGCTTCCCTACAGTCACAGTTTCCAATCTCTTATCATCTTAAACAATGATAAGCCCTTTTTTCAAAATGCAGTTCCACTTCTAAATCAAGACTTTTAACAGCTTATCAAAGCCTAAGGTACACAGAATTTTTCACATTAATGACCCTCTGCAGACTCAACGTGCACGGCAGACAACAGTTTACACACATTTCAAGCAAGTCACACGAGAGTTGTACAACACAACATTTCAACTTCAAGTTACAACCAAATCAAGTCACAACCAAATCAAGTCACACAATTTACTCTTTATTCGTCCCATGGATGACCATTAGTCGATCATCCATGTCTTACCATAACTCCCGCTATTAAGCAATAATAGCCCTTGTCCCTGGTATTTATTCACATACCAACCACTTGAAACCTGGGTTCCCACAAGTGTATATATCCTTTTCCCTTATCATTTTTACCAACGATAACACCCTGCCCAACATTTAGCATACTATTTTCCACTGGAATTACAAAACAAGAATTCCTTCAATCATTAATACCTAACCAAGTTAAGACTCTTCACTAACTACAAATTTCAAGGCAACTCACCAATTACACACCATAAAATTGCAGTCATTCAAACAATGCAAAACATACAATCACGAGTCTCAAGCTCTGACACTCAATCAAACCAGTTTCATCACCTTTCATTCGCTTCATGGATGACCGTTAGCCGATTCATCCATCATTTATATATCCTCCCAGGCCAGATACCAATTGGAACCTTCCCGGTTCCAATTTTCCTTGCTTGTCTTACTGCAACCAGAGTCCAATGACATCCTTACTTCGTTGAGATACCAATTGAAATCGAGAGATACCAATTGGACTCAACCCATACAAGCAAGTGAAAAAACCGCACGAAAAGGAACGAAAGAAAAGAGATGTTTCCTAGAATGCTTCATAACTTCCCTAGGATTAGATGTGGATGTCTACACACTAATTCGCGAGACTCTATTCGACATTTTGCTCTTGTACTGAGAGACCGGTAACCTGGGCTCTGATACCATTTGTCACGACCCAACTACCGGGTCGTGCGGGCAGCTACTCTAATCCACCTAGATAGGAGAACCCTTACAACCTGAACCAACAAGAAATGCGGAAAAGAAATTAAACCATTAAATAAGTCCCTTAATACGGGAGAATTTCTTTTACAAAAAATGTTTGGAAAATCTTTATACAACAACTTTCAAAAATTACACAACCTTTAAAACTTGCGCAAATTTATTAACAATAGAAACACCCTCCCCAGAACCTAGTCTAAGTCGGTACAAGAGATTCTACAAGATGAGCTTACAACATAAAATGGATACAACTCCCACCATGGAAGGAAGTAGGAGCTGCTGGAAGATCACCGCAATCCTGAACCTATGAAACATCACCAACCCTGCAACCAGACTATACCCAAAAAGGTATAGCAAGAGTAGACTCAGTACAACCACACGTACTGGTAGGAATCATCGGTCGACCCGAATCCACACGTACCATCATATAGGAAAATAGGGAAAAACATGAAATAAACATTATAGATCCCTTTAACCTTGACCCTGACATCTAGGACTTCCCAAGTCTCACTCGTAACTAAACTTCTAAAGGTCGCTTTGTCACCCAGACTTCCCAAGTCACCTTGTCACCTAGACTTCCCAAGTCACCTTGACACATAGACTTCCCAAGTCACCTTTAACCTTACCAATAACAATGTCCATACCTGGACTACCCTTCCCTTACCCAAGTTAACCCCTTGACTAGATATTCAGACTTAACCCGGCTAACTGCCCAACCAAACCACTTATACCCATAGTATTACTTACCAGTTTCCGGCCCTTTCCGGACCTCTCGGACAACTTTCCATCCTAGTTATAACAACCAACAACTACAACCCCACACTTTCCATCGTACTCCCAATTGATCAATCACATGAAAATCACCTAGCAACCATTGACACATGCAATGACAAAAACAGAGTTATATCTAAATCCCTTTTGAATCCCGAAACCCGGACCCTCCAAGGATCCTCTAACCACACATAAGTGTTCAACAGGCTACCCAGTCTACCCCAAGACCCATCCTTACCTCATTAATCACAATTAATCCTTGACCGTCATTAGTACAATTAATGACAATAAATTGTGAACTTATAACCTCTTTTACATAGTCCGGACCCACCCGGTTTCTCCCTAACACATCTAGTTGTTAACATGACAACCCGGTCTATACCAAGACCAACTAATAATTAACATCATAACCCGATCTACACCAAGACCAACTAATAACATGATATAACAATTCGGCCTACCCAAGACCAACTAATAACATGATATAACAACCCGTCCTACACCAAGACCAACTAATAACATGATATAACAACCCGGCCTACACCAAGACCAAACTCATAACATGATATAACAATCTGACCTACATGAAGACCAACTAATAACATGATATAACAACCCGGCCTACACCAAGACCAAACTCATAACATGATATAACAACCCGGCCTACCCAAAGATCAAACTCATAACATGATATAACAACACGGCCTACACCAAGTCCAACTAATAACATGATATAACAATTTGGCCTACACCAAGACCAAACTCATAACATGATATAACAACCCGGCCTACACCAAGACCAAACTCAACAGACATAACAGGATTCCCGGTCACTCAAGGACCACCATTGAATATCACAATTCAATAAAAATTGTCTGGTCCACTCACAAAACCAATAACAATCAATGCAATGCAACAATATCAATGCAATGCAACAATACCAATGCGATGATCCAGTAATAAACTCGTACCAGGCGTGGTACCCGAGCCAATCGTTAGTATTTTGTACCAGGTGTGGTACCCGAGCCAATTATTTGATATACCCATAATAGGAGTGATACCTGTGCCAACCGTTAGTATACCTGTACCAGGCGTGGTACCCGAGCCAACCGAATGTCAATCAATCCACAGTCACAACAATGAGCAAACAACTTGTAAATCAACAAGAAACACACCATTCATTTCGCAGACTGTAAAACAAGACCCTTAGACATTCTACACAATTCCTCTAAGTCATGCAATTCATACAAACACTTAGATAAGAGTACACAACATACATTCCTAACAATTCCCTAAGTAATGTATCCCATACAAGCACTTAGATAAGAGTACTCAACATACAACATTTAGTTATCCTTGCAATTCATGTTTCTCTGAACCTTCCCGACATCTCAGTCCCTGAGCCCTATCATCTTATCATGCCAAGACAACATGACCAGCCCCAAATAATTATCAATAACCCACATTTCAATCCAACCAATTCTGAGCACATGCATAACCAACACCGAATCCACCAGACTCCGTGCCCGGAGTCGTAATCATGGATTCTCCTTTCCCACTATACAATAAGTACAAAATGTAAGTAGGTCTATCTACTCAATTAAAACCTAGCCTACCTGGGCGCCTAGCAGCTGCAACCATGCGTTTCTGGCTCCGTGGAGGCATTCCTAGCGGTTTTGCAGGCCCGAATCCATGGTTTCGCATACTTTTTACTGAAACTCCTCCTCCACATGGTTCCCAAGCCTTGGAGCAGCCTAGGAGCATTTTTGGAATAACTCTCGTCTGTTTTAGGGCTGAAGGGAATAGAATGAAGTTGAAAACCTATTTTCTGGATTTTCTAGTCTTGTCGCTCTGCTATAGCAGTCCCTGCTTCGCTATAGCGGTACCGCCGAAGCGGAGTGAACCGCTATGGCGGAGGTTGACCGTCTTGACTTCCGCTATAGCGGTTATTATTCCACTATAGCGGAGGTCACTGTGGCGGAGCAGTAGCGCTCATCACGGACAGAAACTCAGAAAATTCCTGAAAAGAGCCCTTTTTACAACACACCTTGAATCCCCGACGTTCCGCAGTAACCTCTTCACGTCAACCTCAATTTTGGGAGCTCTTCTTATCCGAATTCGATTCTGAAAAGTCCCCTGGACTCCTCTATGTCTTAGCTACACAATAAAGTAGCTCAAATCGAGACATCGAACCCAATACTTACCCGGATTGCCCTGGACTAAACCTCGCTCCAATTTCGGTCGAGGCTAGCCTAGCCCAGAATTTCTAACTCCCAACCTGGATGTTTTCTAACCCAAAACTTGGCACGAATGGTTTACCCATAACGACGGACCTGGTCGTTACAACAGATACCAATTTACCCATCGTTCATCCCCGAACGATCTCTATGGCAGAGGAAAAGAACAAGCTCATCCCTCAATCTTAATGCTCTACCATGACAGCATAAATATAACCTTACGCAAACCACCAAAACTTTCGAATCCCTTGGTATACCCAACTCAACAAAAATTTAATTCTCTTCCACTCTGTCAAGGAATCCCTTCCTTCGAGCTACACAAGGCAACTAGATTACCCCTCCCCGAGTGCCCAAGAAATTCGGGGCCTCATCGAAACACCGGAGCGCCTGTACTTACAAGAAAGAAAAATAAGACCAGATCCCACCATGGCGACCCCTTCTTCCGCTACACTCGGAGTTCTACTAACCTGAACTCCATCACGGAAGCTTCCTACGGGGTACTATGCCCCTCACATATCATCCTATCACCTTACTCATATCAACACTATGCCCCGAGACACCACGTACCTATAAAACACGCAACAATGAGGATTTCATTGGGCTCATCCTACCTTGAGATTTTCATCAACTCTCGTCTTAGGGGGGGAATTTCTACCCGGGCACTTACACCCTAAATAATGCTATGGAGAAAATATGCTCACCACTTAACGAGCAGTAACACTAGGTATTTATCATGGTCACAAGAGACACAATTATAACACCCCGTACCTTTCAAAACCTATGTGACTAAGTAAATATCGACGAAGGTATTTGAGCTCGAGATTGTGAAGGGGTACTTTGGCCTAGAATTTGAAATGGTCAAATGTATATAAGTGTTAAGTTAAATTATAAGGAGGAGGGTTTTGAAAATGAGATAAAACAAGTGAGGTACTTGCTCGACTTATCTAAGCTCTTAGGTGACAAGTAGGTGCATCACCTACCGACGCTAACGAACTAAGTTCCGAGGGCCGATTACGGGCAGCAACACCATGGATTATTAGACCTAATGGTAGCCCAAATGAAGCTTAAAGTTGGCCCATCAAAGCACAACCAAATCTGGCCCAAACAACTACAAAAGTTAGCCACCAATATTGACCACATTTTGACCCAAGAGAAGCCCAAAATCAGCCCCAAAACTTAACCCTTTTGAGGCCCAAGCAAAGGGTAATTTTGGACCAAGTTTCTTGACCCATTTTGGCCCAAATATACTCAAAAAAGTCGGCCAAAAAGGTCCCTTTATATAGGGCTTTTGCTGATCAATGTTCATCACAAAAAAGCTGGAAAATTCTCTCTTATCTCATTTCCTTTTTGGCAGCCCTTCTTTCCCTTTAGGGTTCTAAGAAGACCAAGATTAATTGAAGCTTAAGGTGAGTTAAACAACTTGTTATCTTGGTATTAATCTACTACATATACTAGGATATCCTATGGTAAGAAAGACATGAACTATGGCAGCCCCTTTCTTATGATTTAACACATGGAAATTGTGTAACAATTAAGAGATTTCTTCTTCTCTTGTTGGTGTATGTGTAGGGGGTACTTAAGCTTTTAAAGCATCAATAAAAAGAGGATAAAAACACCCCTTCAAGTGTGGTAAGTACTCTGCCCATGATAATATTTTTGGATTGAAGTTCGGATAGACAATTGTTGTTGAATTGTTTTTAAGAACTCACGGGACGGCGATCGGAAGCCGTGGGTTCAATGTGTTGCTATTGTATTTCGACATGGTGAGTTGTGTAGGGGCTGTTTGATGTGTTTTGTATTATTGGAGGAAGTAGGTTGGTGTGTGTGTGATGTGTATTGGATAGGGGAGAAAGGTGTGATGATACACCTTTAATTAATGCAAAATACGTAAATCTGCCCGGGAAATGTTTAGCTACTGTTTTGGGAATGTTGCAGCAGGTTTAAGAGCTAATATTAGCTTCATTATACCCTTGTGTTGTAGATTAATTTAATAAAGGAAAGTCCAAGTTGTGGTAAGCGCAATCTTCGGAAAGAACGAGGTATGTTAAGGCTTCTTTATTCCTTATCGGCATGAATCTAGAAATAGAACTCTAAATCTCCGAAAGAAGGAATTTGAATATTTTGTTGTAAGAGAGCTGATTTGGTAACTCAACAAGTCTTAAGGAACTAATTTATACATTATGGTGATTCAAGTCGCCTTCTTATAAAAATCTGATTCTTTTTGCACGAAATGTAAGTTATCCTTTTGTCGAGTTTCTTCTTTGTATTGTGATCTCTAATCAAGCTTTAGAAAGTATACAAGGAAAGTTAGAAAATCAAATCCCCATTTATATGTGTTTGGTATGTTGATTCCAACACCTAGTAAGCCAAGGCTAAAGAAGTTATCTAAATGAACCTGCATAAATAACAAGAATAGCTTTGAAGGTCAATCTAGTAATACACTTATTATGCGTGGTTTGCGTGTTAGTGTGCACCGAGGTGCTACTACCATATTGAGGCTATTATATACATAGTGTGCACCGAGGTGCTACTGCCATATTGAGGCCATTATATACATAGTGTGGCCGAGGCGCTACTGCCATATTGAGGCTATTATATATAGGGTGC
>QJPP01003468.1:0-26413 GCA_003996215.1 Jaltomata sinuosa
GAAGTAAAAAATGACAGAATAATAGCATTAGAAAAAGAATTAGCTAAGTTAAAAGAATTATATGCGACAAAACAAAAAGAAAAAGAAATTGAGGCAAAATTAAAAACTGAAATAGAAAATTTCAAAGAAAAACTACAAATAGAAGAACCAATTGAAGAAGAAGAGTTAGGTATAAATGAAATAAGTGAAATAAATGATAATCAGACAGAACAGAATTCGAAAATAAGTGAGACTTATACAGAAATGATAACAAATATAGAAAAAATAGACGAGAATATTGAAATAAATGCAGGAGATGTAGAAAAAGAAAAAGAACAAGAAGCTAGCACATCAGGAGTTAAAAATCCAAAAATTTTAAATCCAATATATTATACAGTAAGTTATGAGCAATCTGACAGACAAAACAGTTTATGGGATAAAAATAGAAAATGGACTCCAAAACCAACTTATCAGAATAGTAATTTCTTAGAGTTAGACTGTGTAACAGACATAAATAAAGCAATTCAACTATGGATAGGATATATAGCAAAACAATTAATAGAGAATAAAATAAGCATAGCAGAAACACCAGGATACATAGAACGAACACTCTTAGGAACAGTAAAATTATGGTTACACAACTTATCAGAAGAATATATAAATACACTAAGAAGTAATAAAACTGTAGATGATAAAGCAGCAACTACAGCTATAGATATTTTAAAGAAATATGAAATAGCAATACGAAATGAATTTAGTAGTACGACCACAGAAACAGAAGAACAAAATAAAGATAAACAATTAAACAGAAATTTAATGTTAAAATTAGCAATATGTAATATGTGTTACATAGATGAATATACATGTGTGTTTAGAGAATATTATTACAAAGGAACTTATACGCCAGAAGAAGCAAAAGAAGTAAGGAGATTATATTTTACAAAATTGCCAGAACCATTCAGCTCAAGAATAATAAAAAACTGGAATGAAGCAAGTTTACAAGATACTCTAGGAGCAAGGATAAGATTTTTACAAAAATGGTATTCAGATATATGTGAGAAACGTAGAGAAAAAATGAAAATGGAAAAATCTATAATGGAAAATCTATCTTGTTGTAAAGACAAAGTAGCACCCCAATTTGGATGTAAAGATAATTACTATAAAAAGAATAGAAAAAGAGGAAAATTCAAAAGATATAAATCCCAATATAGACATAAAAGGCCTAGACGAAGGTATTATGTAAAGAATTTTAACAAAAAGAGACCGTTTAAACCAAAAAAGAAAATAACTGAATGTACATGTTATAATTGTGGAAAATTAGGACATTTAGCTAGAGATTGTAAATTACCTAAAAATCCTAAGAAAAAGCAAATAGCAGAAATAATAATAAATAATGAAGAATATATGCAATTAGAATATTTAGACTATGAACTAGACAGTGACGATAGTATATATGAATTATCTGAAAATGAGTTGAATGAAGAATTAGAAAAAGAAGAATCAGACAATAATGGCTGAAAATGATATACAAATAATAGACAAGGAAGAACATATAAATAAAGAATCCTCAGAACAGAAAGTTATATTTGATGCAAATATATTTGAACAAATAAAAGGAAAAGAATTAGACTTAAGTGTAGAAAAAATATTTAAATTACCAAGGCTAAAAAATATATTCAAACGACAAAAAGAAGAATATTATGTGGTAAGTCAGAAAGAACATATAATAGACTGTAAATATACCAAAGGAAAAACAAAAATACCTATAATAAATAAGAGAATAATAAATAAAGAAATACAAGCAATACAGGCCAAAGAACCAATAAAATATGTACATCTAGGAGGAACGGAAATATTAATAAAAGCATGTTTTAGAGAAGGTATAGATACACCCATAGAAATATACTTAGCAGACGACAGAATAATTGAACCTATAGAAAAAAGCATAATAAGTGCAGTAAAAGGAAATTTAATATATCAAAAGTTTAAATTCATAATAAGCGTCAACTATTCAGTAGCAATAAATGACAGGAATATAGATAAATCATTAGTACTATATTGGAAAATGACAGGAATAGAATTAGCCCCAGGTAGTAAAATATTCACAACAAGATGTAAAAATTTATATGTCTTAACAACAAAACATAAGATAACAGCGAAAAACAAAATCAATAGGATAAAAATAGAAAATCCATTTGAACAAATTGTCACAGTAATAGATAATAATGATTATAGCTATAAGGAAATTGATATAGAGGAAGATCTAGAAATAGTAAGTGATAGGATAAGCACATCTAGAAAAAGTCATAGTGAAACACCCCAGTCATCAAGAAATTCAGTAGGAATAAAAGAAATAGAGCCATATCACTATTATATAACTGGAATATTAGAACAAAGAAAATTTATTATAACAATAAATACAGGTCAGGAGGAAAATTATATAACAAGAGAATTAGTAACAGAAGAAGAAATAAATTCTATAGAACAGTCAGAATTACCAAAAGAATTTACAGCATTAAGAGAAACAGTAGAAAAGGAATTAATCATTGGCGGAATACCAATGGTAATAAATTTTAAAATATATCACGGAGATAAAAATATTATATTAGGAATAAAATGGTTAGAAGGCATGAAACCATATAATTTAGAAAACACTCAGTTAACCGTGACATATAAAAATAAGAAAGTCATAATAAAAAGGACAATGTGAGATAAAAATGAAAATCTACATACTTGCCAAAATAATAGTAGAAAATTACTACAATAGATATTATACCCCGATGATAGATACAGGAGCAGAAGCTAATATGTGTAAACATAATTGCTTACCAGATGAAAAATGAGAAAAATTAACTACACCAATAGTAGTAACAGGATTTAATAATGAAGGAAGTATGATAAATCATAAAGCAAGAAATGTAAAATTACAAATATGGGATAAGATATTAACTATAGAAGAAATATATAGTTATGAGTTCACAAACAAGGATATACTTCTAGGAATGCCGTTTCTAGAAAAACTATATCCACATATAATAACAAAAACACACTGGTGGTTTACGACACCATGTAAACACAAAGTAGGAGCTAAGAGAGTATATAATAAAAACAGAAAGCCTACCCCATGGATAAAAGGAAGTGAGAAAATTACCCAGAAATTAGAAAATATAAAAACAAATGAGCATAGAATAGAACTAATAATATTTGCCATAGATAAACTAAAAATCATTCAAGACCAATTAGAACCACTATATAGTGAAAATCCCTTAAAAGGATGGGAAAAACATAAAACTAAAGTAAAAATAGAACTAATTGATGAAAATAGTATAATTACCCAAAAACCTCTAAAATATAATTTTGATGATTTAAACGAATTCAAAATGCATATAAAAGAGTTATTAGAAAACAAATATATACAAGAAAGCAATAGTAAACACACAAGCCCAGCATTTATAGTAAATAAACATAGCGAACAAAAAAGAGGAAAAAGCAGAATGATTATTGATTATAGAAACTTAAATGCTAAAACCAAAACATACAATTACCCAATACCCAATAAGATATTAAAAATAAGACAAGTCCAAGGATATAATTATTTTAGTAAATTTGATTGCAAATCAGGCTTTTACCACCTTAAGCTAGAAGAAGAATCTAAAAAACTAACAGCATTCACAGTACCCCAAGGATTTTATGAATGGAATGTATTACCTTTTGGATATAAAAATGCACCAGGTAGATACCAGCATTTTATGGATAATTACTTTAACCAATTAGAAAATTGCATAGTATATATAGATGATATACTATTGTATTCAAGAACGCAAGATGAACATATAAAACTACTAGAAAAATTCATACATATTGTTACATATTCAGGAATTAGCCTAAGTAAGAAAAAAGCTGAAATAATGAAAAATCAAATAGAATTCTTAGGAATAGAAATAGATAAAAATGGCATAAAAATGCAGCCACACATAGTACAAAAAATAATAAATTCTGATGAACAGATAGATACAAAGAAAAAATTACAATCATTTTTAGGATTAGTAAATCAAGTAAGAGAATATATACCAAAATTGGCAGAAAATCTAAAACCATTACACAAGAAATTAAAGAAGGATGTAGAATATCACTTTGATGATAAGGACCAAGAACATATAAGAAAGATAAAATTACTATGTAAGAATTTGCCAAAACTATGTTTCCCAGAAGAAAATAAAAAATTCATCTATATAGTAGAATCCGATGCTAGTGAAATTAGCTACGGAGGAGTACTAAAATACAGATATGATAAAGAAAAAATAGAGCATCATTGTAGATATTATTCGGGCACATTTACAAATCCCGAAATAAAATGGGAAATAAATAGAAAAGAATTATATTCAATATATAAATGCTTATTAGCTTTTGAACCATATATCGTATATAATAAGTTTATTATTAGGACAGATAATACGCAGGTAAAATGGTGGTTAACAAAAAAAGTACAGGATTCAGTTACGACTAAGGAGATACGACGACTCGTACTGAATATATTGAACTTCACTTTTACAATCGAAGTGATTTGTACTGATAAAAATACAATTGCAGATTACATATCAAGACAAAGCTACTCAAACTGAGGAAACTACCACTATGGAAGATTTACTCAAAGTTATGACGACTCTTTGTAGAGAAGTCGATAACATAAATAAAGAGATACAACAGATCAAAGCTAGTCAGCAGCATGACAATAAGAATGCGGAGCTATGTCAATCGGAAGACACAAAACTTCCAGAGCTACAAGGTGACGTTGGGAAACACCTAAAAACCCATAACAATAATTTACTTCATACAGCTGCAGGTAGCGCATCTACAAGCAGATCATCTACAAAAGAAGAAAGAAGATATGTCAACACAAATTTAAATAAACTATTTACAACACCATATATATCAAAATCCCAAAAAACCCCATTTATACCACCACAAGTAAATACATACAGAGACAACCTGAACCAAGATAAAAAGACATACAACCACATAACCAGAGCATATATAGAAAATATCCACAAAATACAAACCTTTTTAAATAAAAACCCAAGATCCAAAACTACTACCAATCCAGAAGAAGATTATATTACCCAAAGCCTACAAGGATATAACAAGCTAATTGCCCTGCCAAGGACAAGTGCGAATCTAGTAGCAACTTGCTACAATTATGGATTATTAAATACCGTATATACAAAAACAGGAGAAGAGATAGCTACATTACCAGAGTTACATAAAGCCTTTATGCAATATAAAAGGATAACTAAAGGAACATTATTTTATATAAGAGTTTATTCAGCGCCAGCGGAGATACTATATGACGAAATCAAACCAGTAATCCAGGTTATAAAGATAGGACTAACTAGGGATATGATTATCCCAGACAAGATAGAAGAACAAGAAGAAATACCCAGAGTTGAGATACCAGAATTCTACGCGGGAAAAAGAATTATTGGGATAGCTACAATTTTAAACGAGTTATCATCAAATTATCTCAATAAAAATCCCATTTGGAGCTATTATGCAAGAGAACAAACAATGATCTACTCGAATTGCAGAGAAGAACGGATAGCAGATATGGAAGAAATAAGACAATGGGCACTCAGCCTATTAAAACCAGAACAGCAACCTATGACGAGAGCTTAATCAACCAGAACATCTGCGAATCTAGCCCTACAGTGACTCTTTCTGTTGTTGGTCGAATAAGGAGTGGAAGTAATGGTTGGAGAAATACTGTAACTGGTGCTGCAGCTGCTGCAACTGGAAGGACGATTTCTTTATCTGTGTCCATTGCTTCAGCTTTTCACCACTGCAATAGTACTACTCAATATGCAGATTCAGGCCTTCTAAAAGCGAATTATCGCCTGCTTGTTTTTTCATCTCTGGGCTGTATGACACAGTACGCATTGCGTATGTGTTCTGAGCTAGATTCGGTTACAATTGTTCCTGCTGTGGGTTCAACTTACGAGGCAGGTCTTGAAACAATATTAGTGGTAGAGGCAATCCAAAAGTGGAATATTTTCCAGAAACAAAATCACAAAGAACTATGTGATAATGCTGATATATATGGTGAATTTGGTAATTGTGATAGCAGTAAAGTATTATTTCCTGAAGGAATAACCAAAGGAAATGGTCTCTGTTCCGAGACTAGAGACACAATCACTAAAGAAAAGATAAAGATCTGAGGAAGGACATCATATATACATATCTGAAGCAGAACTCCAAATGCATAAACGTCAGAATCAAGTGTGGGCAAAATCTGAGGTACTTTAGTCTTTGTACGGTAACGTGATCTTTATTCAGCAGATCGCACTTCCATCCTTTGTGTAATTGCTCAAATCTCCTTTGTCTTTTTTAAATTTACTAATTTCTCGCCACGTGAGTTGCACGTGCATGCTAAATCTTGTAGTATACAATTTTGTAGAATATATAACTATATAATTAAAATAATTTTTCGAGTAAATATAGTATATAGTATAAGTTCTTTTGTGAATATTAATGTTGAATCATCGTATAATTAAGAGTCACGGATTTTTTTAAAATTAAAATGCCAAACATCTCTGGACAAAATGACGATCCATCGCTCATGTACCCAAACTAAACAATAACTATTCTACCTAATTGAAACTTTTTAATATTTGTTGTCTTTTGAATTTGTTGTTTGGGTTTGTTTTTGAACTATTCCTAATTTGATCATCCTGCCTTTCTTCACTACGGTGCACACGTATTTGTGCGTTGGGCTATTTGTAAGCTGAATCATCTCTATATTATTATGAAAAAAAACTTCATACTTTAATTTGTAGATCAAGTTTGAAAGCAATAGTTCCTGAGTTGTTTAGCAATAAATGATAACTCCCACATTCGGTTAAAGCAACCCAATAATATATATCACATAAAGTTACTAAAAACTATACATGCCCTTCTTATTGTTGTGACTAGGGGTGTACATGGATCGGGTTGGTTCGGCTTTTTTAAAAATCAAACCAAACCATTAGTGTCGAGTTTTTAAATTTATAAACCAAACCAAACCAATAAAAATTGGATTTTCCAACCTCGGGTTATTTCGGTTTCCTCGGTTTTTTTGAGTTTTTCGGGTTTTTTCCGGTAAAGTTTTCATACAAACATATAATTAACTTGTGCTTCAAATATTTCTTTAATCCTAGCGAGATACAACTATTTAAGGTATTTTTAAAAAAAATAACACAAAATATAAATGAATGATGACAATAAAATATTCAACCAAAACAATAATGAAATCACATAGAATAAATATTGCATATTAATAAGTCATAATAAAAATTGGGATAATTTCAAAAATACATTATTTAAAAAAAATATTTACATTTACATAGTCCAAAATATTAATTACACCCGCATAACTCATTTTTATACGATATACTACTTTATACCATTTTATACAATAATATATCATTTTATACAGCTTTGTACTACTTTATACCATTTTATACACACAAATGTATAAATTTTTATTAACGTGAATGATAGTATATAAGAAGTGTTTATATATACTTTTACATTGTTATACACTTTATACATAATTATACAATATAAATATGTCTGTTTTTTTTTTAAAGTGTAATTGAACCAATAACCTATAGCCTGGGCATGTTTCAAATGAACCCAGAAAAAAATGAGATACAACCTATAACTCATTTGTGGGTTTGTTCAGACGATTTAGCAAATGGATGCAATCTCACAAGAAGGTAGGATAAAACTGAAGGTGCTTAACTTTGGTATGCCGTGGATTTGCATCGTCTGCTTCCATGGAAGCTCTGCTAATGGACCTCAATAGTAATTCCATTGACATGAAAGGAAAGAATTTGAATTTAAAGGGAAAAATTCTGAAATTTGATAAGGTGAGAAAGAAGAAAAAGATGAGGCGAAGAAGCAGATGATGAGGCGAAGAAGAAGAAGACAAGTCCAAAAAAGTGGACCATTTGCTGTAAAATTTAAAAACTGGGCTAATATATGTAATAATTTTAGTCTAATGAATATACAAGGTAATTTTCTCATAAAAATAATCATAATTTAACAATATTAAGTCATGCTAAAATAAGTTTAATAAGTATTAACTACATGACTAAATATTAAATAGAAAAATAAAATTAGTTTATGTATTTATCAAAATTAAAGAATAAATATCAAACATGATTGTCATTCCTAGTGTTGAATTGAATAATTTTTTGTTAGCATTAGTATTGATTTGAGCTTTATTTGAGTTACTAATATCTATGAGTTATAAAAACTTATTGGACAATTTAAAAATTCCAAGTTTAAACTTGAAACAATATGTTGAAAGATAAAAACTATGAAAAAGTTTAAGAAATATTTATAAATTACATCACAATAAATATTTTTATGTATAAAATATTTCTAAAAATAATATACATGTAATATCGGGTTGGTTCGGTTCGGCTTGACTTTTTTTAGTTAAAACCAAACCAAACCAATTATAGTCGGATTTTTTTTCCAATACCAAACCAAGTCAAACCAAACTATTAGTCAGATTTTTTTTGCGATTTGGTTCGGTTTATGGTTTGATTCGATTTGCGGTTCGATTTTGTACGCCCCTAGTTGTGACTACACAAGTAGAAAATGAGAAGACTGATCACATCTTGTTGCATAACCCAATTTAGATGTAAAATATATTTTATATACCGTTTAGTTCCCTTGCTGTTGCATTTTGGTTGAATCTCATAGCCAATCTTGAACATTTCCTGAGACGCATTGATAAGAAATATATTAACTTAGAGTAACTTTGAGAAATTAATTAGTTACAATCATCATATAATGTAGAGTTTGTACACGCAAAGTTAATCCTTTAAGTAAATTATGTGCAACTTGATGGTTAAATTTATTGTCTAACACTATAAAATATGCACGTAATTATTTTGATTGAACCACGATAAAGAATCGTGAAAATTTAAGCATTTCATATTCCACCAAGTAAAAACGAACAAAAACAACTCAAACTGCTAAGAGGAATACAAAGTAGCAACACCTCTATACAATTAAAAATCTGAGATATCAAGATCTAAGAGTTACATCAAATCTTTTTATCCCATAAACAGATTGCAATACTTTTGAGAAAGCTTCACATAAAAATATATGGAATTGAAGTTGATATATTAGACCATAGTGTTTGAGCACTGTTTTCTCCCAAAAGAATATGATCTTTTTACTATAGTTTGAAGGTACTGAAAAATGCAGTAATTTTTAAAACCAAGTCATCCTGGTTGGAAGGACTGTCATATATTTGAACGCTAATAGTGTGGCAACCATTCCAACAATCTGCAACTTTTATAATAGATTGCTTTTAACTAACAATCTATCAACTTAACATTAGGAATAATGTCTCTTTCCTAAGATAAAACTTGTGATATAATATACCTACCATTTAGAATAAGCAATTAATGTAACTATTATATTATTTTTTTTGCGATGATCTTCTGTTGCTTCCATTGGGAATAAAGTTAAAGCTCCTTGAGCCAATTTATTAGTATACATCTCTTTATCTTGTTGATGTCAAATTGTTGACTTGTCTCATATAATAGATAAGATACGATTGCAACTCTGAATATAATAAAACATTATTTAGTCAAATAAAAAAGAATGTAATTATTATTAAACTCTAAATGAATATAATAAAATATGCACATCAGAAATCACAGTATAAATACCTTAAGACGCTACATATTTATTTCAAAAAGTTTCAATTTCTTTAACCTTAAAAGAAAGCAAGTAATATGATCGAAAATACACGGATCCTGTCCATTGAAAAAAACCCATTGACAACATTAATTAAATTTACCATATCAAAATTTGACAATAACTTTTACAATCAACAAAATAAAAATTACAGAATCTAGAACTATTATCTTGAACTATTTGATCCCACTTTAAATATCAGTTATCGGCAAAGGTCATCTTTCATTTAAGTCTGTAAATAATTGACTATCTTTCAATATTTTGAAAAACTATGAAATCTTTAATATATTATGTCAAGTGTAAATTTTCTAGCGTGTAGATCATTCGTAAAAATTCTAGCTAAGTACATGAAAGTTCACCTTCACCAAAAAATGATGAGATATATCATAACTTAATTAACCTAAATAGACACAAATAATGCAGCTAAGATCCACCCCAATATATAATTTGATTTTTGGCACATGCACCTATTAAATGAAATGGATGGAATTCTGTCAATCAATAATTTCTTGGACACCACTTTATGTTTTCTTTTTAAGCCTCCTCCACAATTTAAAAATTAAGCCTTTATATCCACCATAGCTTTAATGTACAATAATAAGGATATACAATTGTTGATGGCTAATGTGGCAGCATTTAATATATACCGACATTCAAAATAATATTGTTAAATATGATTCTGGAATTCTTTTCCTCAAGTTAACTTTGGCTGTAAAATGGAAAAGGGAGAATAACTTAAGACACACCTAAACTATAGCTGAAATTGCTGTTACACATTCTAACTTTATGGGGGTCCTATGACCCTCCTAAACTATTTTATAATGTAATATTGTGGGTATTATTAACATAGATGGACATGCAAGTGAACACACGTATAAGCAACAACTTCAAAACAGTAGATTGAAAGTAAAAATCACATGAAATTGGAATGATTTGTGTTATTTGATCAATAATCATGAAGATAAAGTTAGAGAGTTTTAAGAAAATTCGAGGGTTAATGGAAGATAAATTAACATTAATGAGAACTGACCCCGCTTTTTGATAGCGTGTGAAAGCACTTACTTTAGTTTGAGTGATTTAGTGGTCAAACTAAGCTGATAATACCCTAAATATTACACTATAAAATAGTTCAGGGGGGTCATAGGACCTCCACAAAGTTAGAGTGTGTAACAGCAATTTCGACCATAGTTTATGTGTGTTTTGAGACATTCTCCCAATGGAAAACATATATAAGATGGCTAATAATTTAAACGCGCAAAGTGAAGAATGCAGTAACTCTTAAGAATAGAAAGTCATTAGTTGATGGAGAACTTTTTTTCTCTTAAGATGAAAGTTCGGTATTGCTAAGACATGTTATTCTTTCTCAAATTTCATCATTACGGCTAAACGTGCTTGAATTTTCATGATAGAATTAACTGAGTGGTGTCAAAAGCATATTTTTAGCATACTATATACGTCAGCACTCATGAATATATATTACTGGCATATTCTCCTCAAATTTCTTTCTAAGTGAGTGGGGATTGTTAAACCACAGAGAATCTGCGATTATGCAAAAGTTTTGTCGCTTTTATGGTGTTTACTGCATTATCTTAGAAATTGATGATTCATCTCAATCGATTACCCGATATATATATGAATTCAAAAGGTTATCTTTTTAAAAAATGTACTCCCAATATCTTAATTTATGTGTTACCATTCGAATTTTGAAAGCCAAACAGTTTTAGTTTTGACCATGAATTCAGAAATTCAAAAGGTGCCACATAAATTTGGACGTAGAAAGTACTTTCTTTTATATATATCAGAAAAAATTGAACAAAACCATATCAATTAGTTTTACCAAGACATGCTTTCTAAGCATAAACATAAATCCTAATAATCAGCCTATCTAAAACGTTAAATATACTACTAATATAATATACTAACATGCATAGTCATGCCAAGCATAAGTTTCCAATATATGTGATTTCTTCAGTAACCCAAATGATAAGCAACAACTCTTGGATTATTGTTGGTAAAATTCAAATGATCAGGTATACAATAGAAAAGAAGTTGAGAAAATAAGACAGCTATTTGAAGCGGGTAAGAAGAAAATACCATCAGTGAGACAAGGGAAAAGGGAAAAAACCGTGGCAACAAAAAACATGACTGAAATTGTCTGTAGTTTATCTCCAAGGTGATGAGTCAAGTGCAAAGATGCTTTGATTGTTGGAGACACTGCAATACATTAACGATTATTGTTGTAGTTGAAAAAGAGAAGGAAAAGCTTGATAAATATGAAAGGGTTGTGTCTTGTGAAGTATGAACAATGAAGCGTTGGCATTGTTTATTTTGTTGCAACGGTTGACTTGGTTTTTGGAACGATTCGGTTTTTCTAAAAATATAAAATAAATAGAGAAATTAAATTATTAAGAGGGTATTTTAGTAATTTCACTTTGAAATATGCATGTATTTTTTTCAATCATTTGTTATGGATAGATTTACATAGTTGACGCATGTGGTGGAGAGGCTGAAGTTGAAATCATACCAACTCATATGGTTGAGGCAAGGTCAAAAAATTTAATTCTAGATTTTAATGACCTTGAGCTTCCAAAATCGGACACCCAAGGTAATCAACATTTTTCCCGGACTTTGGTCTATTGCAGAAACTAATTCAACAATTTTGGGTTTGTGTGATGGTTTGTTCCATGGTTTGAAAAGATTCTGAAACTGATTTTCTGTTTTAGAGGTGAAGAGTAATTTGCTTAATTTGTACTAATATTTTCTAGTTACATGAGTACTCTATCCAAAGTGAGATTTTTTTTTTTTTTTTTGTTTAATAAATGAAATAGGGATTGTATTCATGACAACAATGACCCACAGTTATGTCCATGGCTAGAGGTCTATGAAAGCACCAAGCTCAAATTAAATAGTGGCTGTTCCCATTCCATGGATGAATCCGGCGTCAAACTTCACCATGGCAGAGAAACCGAGAGGAATAGTGTTGGAGCACAAGCAAAACGACTAGTGCCTTTGTAAATAGTAGTGACAGCCGCGAAGCAGCCACTAGCCTAGATTTTGTAAATAATGTTAGAAGCTCCATGAAGGAGACACAATCGAAGTTTGTGAATACTAACCTCGGTGTTACAAAAACGGTAAGTCATTTGGAAGATGAAGCTGGTTAGTTTCATTGAATTTGAAGGCAATAAAATGAATTGCAACTTTTTTTTGCTTATATTAGTTCTGATATGTTTTATTCTGAATTCAGTAATGTTACACGCTTCATCATACATTCATACCTAATAAGTGCTTTTTATTTATCTTATTAGTGTGATTTGACACTTTGCTTGGTGTAGATCTTTGATAGCTGCTTTGATTTGAAAAAAAAAGTGTCTTATTTGAGATGCTCGACAGTTCCATAGGTGGCATGGCCATGCTTCACCGCCATTTTTAGTCTATAAAAAGGCTTTCGATTTTATGCATGTTTTCTTAGGGAATGTTTATGTCACGATTCAAATTTCATTATGTTGTCATGATATCTGTAATGCCTTTGATCTGATCCCATTCGACAGTCACTGTAACACTCCAAAAATCGAATCAGCTTTCTAAGTTTAAATCTCTGAGAAATTTCATGTTTTCAGGAATGACGGGTCCAAATCAAGGACCATGGTTAGAACCATGACTCGTGGAATGGAACCGTGATTTAGGTTCTACAGGAACCAGTCTCTGGTTTGAGACCACGAGTGCACTCTACGGGCCATAGTTTATTCTACGGACTGTAAGGCAGACTCGTGGAACTCAGGTTTGGAGTCTGTCCTTCCCCAGGAACTACGACTCAGGTCCATTAACCGTCGTTTATTCTACGGGTCCGTCCTGTTGACCCGTAGTTTGGCTTCTGCAGCCTATTCTTTTGGGCCAAGAACTACGAATGGAAACCACGAGCCGTAGTTTGATCTACGACTCGTGGAATCCATCTGTGGTCCCTGAAAGTTAACTTTTTCCAGCTTTTTCCTAATTATGTCCCAGGGGTATTTTAATCTTTACCCCTCCTCTCCTTTTTACTCCTAAGTGAGGTCGTTTTGGCTATTCTTAGCATGATTTCTAGCTCTATTAGCTTAAGTCCCTTCCCATTACCTCATTCATCTACCAAATTAGGAAAAGAACTTCTTCAAGCTCCAAGTATCAAGCTCCAAGTTCAAGTCTCCTTTTCTTTTCAATTTCAGTTAGTTAGCTTCAGTCAAGGTATGTGCGTATTCATTAAGGGTTTCCTCTCACCCTTAAGTCCAAAACCCTAAATCTTTACTTTGATTTAGCAATTTATGAAATTAGGGTTTCTTACCCAAATTGGAAAAAAGTTATGGGTTTTGTTTTAAAGCTTCAATTCATGATTTTTCTCCTATTACCCATGCTGTAATTAAAGTTTCATAAGTATTTTCAAAAGCCAATATGTTAAGCATGAATTTTAGCATAATTCCTTTGAATTGTATGTCTTCAAGCAAAATGGGTATCTTTAGATAGCATGACCTCTATTCTCATGAAATTGCATGCCAAGTTCTTCAAGCTATGATGTTAGAAAGGAAAGTATATTTTGAATTATGGTTTTGCAAAGTTTAAGATTCATGACTTGCGAATTGCATGACATCAGATATGTCCTAAAGCTTTTCCAACAGTTTTGGACATTAGATATGTCCCTATGTTTTTTGAAAGATTTGACATCCAGATATGTCCACCTAAGTTATGAACAGTTTAGACATCAGATATGTCACAAGTATTATGAGCTATATGTATATGTTTTGGGAGTAGTATTTAGCACCGAGTTGAACAGGGTGAGAGTACCCTTAGTCCTAGAACTACGTGCCCTCGTAGGTTTTAAGTCCCCTAAGTTGGGCAGCAGATTTAGTGATCACGCCACAATCATGCCTTTATACCCTGGCAAGGGATATTGGGTCCTCTCGATGGGGCACATACATCAAATTTCATGTAGCTCACATGGTCTATGTCGGTTAGAGAACCTCCCACAAAAACAATATCAGGTTTTAAAATGCATTGACTCCTTGCTTTCAGACTTCAGAATTATTATGATTATTTATGATATTTTGTATATCTTGCTTTGGCCTTGCATTGAGTCTCTTGCATTTCAGCTTTACACTCATAGCATGATTTCAGCTTTACAAGTTTATTTAGCATGCTTATCTCATATTCCTGTTTATCTCACATATTCAGTACATCCTATAGTACTGACACATATTTTGCGCTGCATCCTCTTGATGATGCAGATTTAGGTACTCCTCATCAGGCTCGTGGCTAGATGAAGCCGAGTATTCAGATCGTATTGGTGAGTCCTCATTCTTCGAGGACTAGCATTATCCTAGTTATGATGTTTATCTTCTTTCAGATTCTCGAGTTAGTAACTCTTATTTCAGATTTAGAGGCTTCAGACACAGTTAGATGTAACCTGAATCGGTGTTTTCGTAGATTTTATTCTATGTTGGCTTATGGATTTCTACCTTGTCTATGTATGCTTCCGCTTTATTTCCTTAAGGATCTCTGAGTATGCTATGACCAAGGATTAGTCTAGGGCACTAGTGTCTTGGATCCCGTGTTACGTCTAGGGGGTAGCCTCGGGGTGTGACAAACTTGGTATCAGAGCTAGGTTCAAGGGTCCTAGGTGTCTGAAAGCCGTATCGAGTAGAATCTCTTTCATGTGTGTGAAATGCGCCACACTTATGAGAGGGAAGCTATGAGATGTCTTAGAAAAACTTCACTTCTTTCATGATCATATCGTGTGTTAGAGTTTAACTCTAATATCCCTCTAATCTTTCCCTTGTACGTTTCAGATTATGCTTCAATGTGCTATGCCTCACCAAGCCGCTCGGAATGCTTCTCCTCCAGTTCCAACTCCCAAGGTCATGAATGAGGAGTTCAGGAATGCCATCCATATGATAGTCCAGACTATGGCCGCTCAGGCCAACCAACTGGCTCCTATCCCAGTCCACCCTTAAGGTGGGGTAGCATCCCGAGTTTGTGATTTTATCCGTATGAACCCACCAGAGTTCAGGGGTTCAAAAGTGAATGAGGATCCTATAAATTTTATTGATAAAGTGAAGAAAGTATTTGATGTGATACAAGTAGGTGGTGTTAATAGTGTCGAGCTAGCGTCCTATCAACTCAAGGATGTAGCTCATATCTGGTTCACGCAATAGAAGGAAGCTAGGGCTAGGGACGTAGTCCCTATGACTTGGGAGTGTTTCGAGAGGGCTTTCCTTGGCCGGTTCTTCCCGAGGGAGTTAAGGCAAGCAAAGTCTGAGGAGTTTGTGAACTTGAGACAGGGATCCATGACAGTCCAGGAGTATAGTATGAAGTTCACTCAGCTCTCCAGATACGCTCCTGCTATGGTGGCGGACCCACAAGATAAGATGAGCAAGTATATCTATGGAGTCTCAGATTTAGTAATGAAGGAGTGTAGATCTGCCATGCTATTGAGTGATATGAGTATCTTCTAACTTATGACTCATGCTCACCAGATCAAGGGAGACAAGCTTAGGGAGATGGCTAGGGAGAACAAAAGGGTCAGATCTGAGAGTTCGGGATTTAGCCATCAGAAGTCCAGAGGCGGACATCGATCTTCCTTTCAGAAGAGGTCATCAGGACCTGTGCATTCTATCACTAGTCTTCCTTCTCAGGCCTCCAGGCCTCGTCATGATCAGTCTAGTAGGGGTGCAGGCTCTTATTTGTAGGGGAGTGGTACAAAGGGGCCTTCTCACCCCATTTGTACCAAGTGTGGAAAGAATCATCCCGGTGTGTGTTTAGCCGGTAGAGAAGGTTGTTATGGATTTTGTCAGGTTGGTCACAGGATTCGAGATTGCCCTTCAGCTAAGAAAGGACAGGGTGGTAGCAGGACTCAGTCTGCCCCAACAGCTCCAGGAGGTCGACCAGCCCAGCAGGGCACTGCTTCTAGTTCTGGTAGTCAGCGCCAGAACCATCTTTATGCCATGTCCTCTCGTCAGGACCATGATAGTTCCCCAGATATTGTTACTGGTATGTTGAAAGTCTTCTCTCTAGATGTGTATGCTTTGTTGGACCCCGGTGCCTCCTTATCTTTTGTGACCCCTTATGTAGCATGCAAATTCAAAATTTATCGTGAATTACTTTTAGAACCCTTTTGTGTGTCTATTCCTGTTGGTGAGTCATTCCTAGCCAAAAGAATCTACCGAAATTGCCCTATCTCAGTCCTTCATAAGGTCACTTCAGTGGATTTAGTAGAGTTGGAGATGACTAATTTTGATGTTATTCTTGGTATGGATTGGTTGCATGCTTGGTATGCTTCGGTTGATTGTCGTACTCGGGTTGTCAGTTTCAAGTTTCCAAATGAACCTATCCTAGAGTGGCAGGGTAGTTATCCATCCTCAAGGGGTCATTTCATATATTATCTTAAGGCTAGGAAGACGATTTCTAAGGGTTATGTTTATCATATAGTTCAATTTATGGATACGGAGTCCAAAACCCCATCCCTACAGTCTGTTCCTATTGTGAATGAGTTCCTAGAAGTGTTTCTCAAAGATTTTCCCAGAGTCCCTCCCGAGTGGGAGATCGACTTTGGGATATACCTTCTTCCAGATATGAATCCCATCTCTATCCCTCCCTATAGAATGGCTCCCACGGAACTTAAGGAGTTAAAGGATCAGTTGAAGGATCTTCTTGATAAGGGTTTCATCAGGCTTAGCATTTCTCCATGGGGTGCTCCAGTCTTATTCGTGCGAAATAAAGATGGTTCCCTCAGAATGTTTATTGACTACCGTATGTTGAACAAGGTCACAATTAAGAATAAGTATCCCATTCCTAGGATTGATGACTTGTTCGATCAGCTTCAGGGTGCTAGTTTCTTCTCCAAAATTGACCTTAGATCCGGTTATCATCAGCTTCGTGTTAGAGAGTGTGATATTCCAAAGATAGCCTTTAGGACTTGGTATGGTCATTATGAATTTTTTGTTATGTCTTTTGGTCTAACGAATACTCCCGCAACCTTTATGTATTTGATGAACCATGTGTTCAAGCAGTATCTGGATATGTTTGTGATTGTTTTCATTGATGATATTCTTATCTACTCTCGGAGTGAGGAGGAGCATGCGGACTATTTGAGAGTTGTGTTGCCAACTCTCAAGGATCGGCAGTTGTTTGCTAAGTTTAGCAAGTGTGAGTTTTAGATGCAGTCTGTTACTTTTCTGGGTCATATTGTGACTAGATATGGTATTTGAGTTGATTCTTAAAAGATCAACGTAGTAAAGAACTGGCCTAGACCCACCTCCCCGTATGATATTAGGAGCTTTTTGGGTTTGGCTGGTTACTACAGGAGATTTGTAGAAGGATTTTCTTCCATTGCTACCCCATTGACTCGGTTGACTCAGAAGAAGGTAAAATTTTAGTGGTCCGATCTATGTGAGAAGAACTTTTGAGAATTGAAGACTATATTGACCACAAATCCAGTGTTGACCCTAACCAGGGTTCAGATGACTTTATTGTATATTGTGACGCTTCTAGAATTGTCTTGGGTTGTGTTCTGATGCAGCGTGGTAAAGTGATTGCTTATGCTTCTAGACAACTTAAGACTCATGAGAAGAACTACCCTACTCATGATCTTGAGTTATCAGTCGTGGTCTTTGCTTCGAAGATTTGGAGACATTACCTGTACGGTGTGCATGTGGATATATTCACCGATCATAAGAGCCTTCAGTACGTGTTCACTCAAATGGAATTGAATCTGCGTCAAAGGAGGTGGCTTGAGCTTCTTAAGGATTATGATATGAGTGTGCTTTACCATTCAGGTAAGGCAAATGTTGTAGAGGATGCACTTAGTAGATTGTCCATGGATAGTGTGACTTCAATTGAAGATGGAAAGAATGAATTGGTTAAGGAGGTTCATAGGCTTTCTCGGTTGGGAGTTCGCCTTATGAACTCGACAGAAGGTGGTGTTATTGTTCAGAATGATTTTGAATCATCTTTGGTGGCTGAAGTGAAGGCAAAGCAGGACAACGATCCTATTTTGCTTCAGCTAAAGGGTGCAGTTCATCAGCAAAGGGTTTAGGTTTTCTCCCAAGGGGGAGATGGTGTGCTTCGTTATCCGGGTCGATTATGTGTGCCAGATGTAGATGGGTTGGGACAACAAATTTTGACTGAGGCTCATAGCTCCAGATATTCTATTCACCCCGGTGCCACCAAGATGTACCATGATCTACGGGAAGTCTATTGGTGGAATGGTATGAAGAGGGACATAGCCGGTTTTGTGGCTAAGTTCCCCAACTGTCAGCAAGTGAAGGTAGAGAATCAACGACCGAGTGGCATGACTCAGTATATTGATCTTCCTACTTGGAAGTGGGAAGCGCTTAATATAGATTTCATCACTGGTTTGCCTCGTACTCGAAGGCAACATGATTCTATTTGGGTGATTGTCGACCGGATGACCAAGTCATCCCACTTTTTGGCTGTTAAGACTACAGATTCAGCAGACGATTTTGCCAGACTCTACATTCGGGAGATAGTCAGATTGCATAGTGTTCTATTATCCATCATTTCAGATAGGGGTACTCAGTTCACATGGCAGTTTTGGAGATTATTTCAGAGAGGTCTTAGTACTCTAGTAAAGATTAACATAACTTTTCACCCGCAGACTGATGGCTAGGCAAAGCGTCCTATTCAGACCTTAGAGTATATGTTGAGAGCTTGCGTGATTGATTTCAAAGATAATTGGGATGATCACTTACCTCTTATTGAGTTTGCCTACAACAACAGCTTCTCTAGCATCCAGATGGCTCCTAATGAGGCACTTTATGGTCAGAGGTGTAGGTCTCCTATTGATTATTTTGAGGTAGGTGAAGCATCTTTGATTGGTCCATATTCAGTTCATGAGACTATGGAGAAGGTTCAACTTATTAAGGAGAGGTTGAAGACCACTCAGAGTCAACAGAAATCATATGCGGATGTAAGGAGAAGGGAGTTGGAATTTGAGGTTGATGATTGGGTTTTTCTGAAGGTGTCACCCATGAAGGGTGTGATGAGATTTGGTAAGAAAGGGAAGCTTAGTCCCCATTTTGTAGGTCCTTATCAAATTCGGAGGAGAGTTGGTAGCGTTGCTTATTAGTTGGAGTTGCCAATAGAATTAGAAGCGGTTCATCCAGTTTTTCGTGTTTACTTATTGAAGAAGTGTGTTGGTGATCCGACCTTGATTGTTCCTTTGGAGGATGTGGGTGTGAAGGATAGTCTCACTTATGAGGAGGTCCCCGTAGTGATCCTTGATCATCAAAATCGGAGGTTGAAAATCAAAGAAGTCGCTTTGGTAAAAGTCCTTTGGAGAAATCAACTAGTCGAGGGAGCTACTTGAGAAGCAGAATCAGTCATGAAAGCCAAGTACCCCCATCTCTTTCCTTCCGATCCAGTTTCTGTTTCAGGTAGTAGTTTCCTCATTAGTATGTCTATCCTATTCTATTCCATCAGTTCCCCTCATGATCTTAGTATGCATGCATGTTTTTTGAAGTTGATTCAATGATGTTTTAAGTTGCAAGCTCAGTTTTCATGTTTGATTTTTAGATTTTGTGTGTTGTTGATTGGTTGGGCTGTTTTCTCTTCAGTTTTCCCTTGTTTAGTCTTCATTCGAGGACGAATGATCCCAAGGGGGAGCTATTGTAATTGATAACGCTCAAACTACACCTCAATTTAAGAAGCGTATGCGATCGTTGTCAAATATATAACCCAACAAGGTTGGGGTCGAATCCCACAGAGAATATGGTGATGATTAAGACTTTAGTGAAGTATGTGACTAGTCGTCAATCGTTTCCAGTAAATAACAGGGGGGGGGTTTGTAATCAAATTGTAAACAAAACAATAATAAACGTAGGAGAAATAATCAGTAGGAGAGAATGCGAACTAGGGACGTGGTTACCATGGCGTTGTAACAATGTCGATTCTAGGCTTAACCGGGTTCTTTCTATATGAATGTCACGATGTGATTGCGTCAATTGTATCGTCTAAACGTCTCTCGACCAAATAAACAAATTTCCTTTTATCTTCTCTCGATCTCAAAAAGATGTGCTTTTTAGCTCTCAATCCTAACATCAAGTAGATTAATCCAGTTACGGCATTAATCTTTAAGACGAGAGTTGGTAGTCTCGAATCCTTGTTGTTAATCAAGTTCCCGGTTTTAATCTCTTTCTCAAGCAAATTAAACCTAGGCATGTTCTAATGTTTGCAACCCACTAGAAAACGTGACATAATGTATGATTAACAACGTGACAATACATAAATCGAACCCAACGCTACCCGGAATCTATATTGCTACGTTTGCCATGGCTCCCACAACCCTAGTTGCGGGAGTTTTAGTTAACATGCTATAAAGAAAAGAGAAGAGAATTGAATTCATAATAAGGAGAAGAAGTTCTTACAATATAATGAAAACCAATCTTCAATAATCCAATAACAAGAAAAACCAAGAACTCACGAACACGAATTCAAGAATCCGAAAACGTGTTGTTGCTCTCAAAAATTTACTAAAAACTATTCTAAAACTATTGGGTGTCTTCTAATTACATAAACCTATCATAGGGTATTTATAGGAGTCAAAGAAACCAAATCCAAAACGGGCTAGGAATCCCCAAAACGCGGGTCGCCGCCTCACGCCACTGCCTAAGCTTGACGGTCAGGCTGACGGACCGTCAAGGCAGTGACGGACCGTCGCCTGGACCGTCACTGCTAGGCAGTGGTGTCGCCTCCTTTGCTGCCTCCACGCGACGGTCTATGTGACGGACCGTCACACATGTGACGGACCGTCACTCAAACCGTCACCCTTAGGCAGAACTTCGTTTTTCTCGTATTTTCTTCCGTTTTCGTGTTTGCTTCCATTTCCTACAAATACAACATAAAAACATCAAAAACAACAACGGTTGCTTGAAAACGTACGATTGTTCTTAGTAAAAAGGAGTCGAAAGTGACGTAAATTAGCGTCACATCAACACCCTCAACTTAAAACGTTCGCTTGTCCTCAAGCAACATAACATAAAACAATAATACGACTCAACTAAGAACACAAACTCATGTCTATAGCAACTCATGGTCATTCAAACTTATTCAATTAAATCAAGCTCCCTCGTAGCACACGTATGTATGAAACACTAACTTGCAAGGATCCAAACATGTCATTCCGATATGATAGAATATTATGCATACACATATGCAGCTATCCTAACAATCAATAGACAATATAGACATCTTGGTGCCCTCACCACAAAGAAATCCCACACACAAGATTTGGGACTAGGTAAGCGCTCACACTCACAAACGATTTCAAACAATGCACATGCGATACCATAGGCTTGCCCTTACTATTCTATTTCGGTTCTTCAGAAAGCTACTCAGGATCACTACAGGACTTGTTTCGGCTTGTAATGAGGCTTCGGGTGCAGGTATGATACATTTAGGGGTTAGTGACTAAGCCCTCCTTGGAACCATTTACATCTTATCACCACATAACTTCACTTTATCCATCCTCATTCACCTTTTTATTTCCTTGATTCTAGATACAGGTGCGGCCTCCTTTTTGACAATTCTTTTTGTTTCTTTTTCGATCTTTTTCATCATTCTTTATTTTTTTCTTTTCTTTTCTTAGGCGCACACCCGGATTTTCATTCTATTCAACAACAATCATCTCCATCCTCTTTTTCTTCTCCTTTACCACTGTAGTAGCCACCCTCAACTTAGGCTGATTGCCTACGTCAAGGTGCACAATGTCCATTGGTAGGACCAGGGCCAAAACAGGGTTTACCTCTATAGTAGCCACCCTCAACTTAGGTTGTTTGCCTACGTTGAGGTGCACGATGTCCAAGGAAGGACCAGGGCCAAAATAGGGATTCAAAGTTAAACAGGAATGGTGACAGGTTATTGAAAGAACAAGGTCAATTTCGGCTCAAACAGGGATCAAAGGGATTATTTACATTTGGACGGTCTTATAGGTTAAGTGGACTGCACACAAAAAAGGGCCTGTGATCCTTTCCTAAGCAACCAACTTCAAACTTAACAAAATAGACCGGGCAAGTTCTAGATGCATGCACAGAGTAAGAATTTATAACAATTAATCTCACACACTCTTAGCACCAAGAAACTATATCGCTACCAACTATCAAACAACCGCTCGGCTTAAGCATACTCATTCTAATCATATTCACACAATGACATTCAAGGATCCAGACAGTCAATTGTTTCAACATAAGCTCAAAACCAGAAAATTTTTCAAGGGGCCTCGTTTTTAGACAAGAACAACGCATGCTTGCTATAGACACTAAAAAAAAAATTTAAAACAACAACCTAAACATGCCGGTTCTACTAGATAGCACACCGTAGGGAAAAGAAATCGGCAACAAAAACCCTCGGTGGTGACTCACAGGTTTCCCAACACCCTCAACTTAGACTCATGCATTGTCCCCAATGCATATATGCGAAAGCTAAAAACTGTGAGAATAAAGGAATACCTGTGAAGTCGATATGACTCAAATTCCGGAATGATGTTGGAGACCGCCTGGGTCTCCAAAACAAGAGAACTCGATGGAGTACTTGTGTGCGCCAACCTCATGTTGCGCTCCAACTTCCTCTTTTATTGGCTCCGCAGCTAGTCGTAACCGCTTCTTCGCTCTTTCTTTGTAGATTCTCTTGCGGTGTTTTCGTTTCCTTGAGCTATTTACACCGCTTTCCGCAACATGCTTCTCTTTTCGCGGCATCCTTCTCACAACAGCTAGCGTCTCGACCAAACACTTCTCCTCAAGGTGCACATCCGCAGGAGCTTCCTTAACAGCATTGATGACTGCGACCACCCTCATGTCACTTGGTTGCTTCATCAATTTAGACACATCGAACTTGACCATTTCATTGTTCAATCGGAAGGTCAGTTCGTTTTTCTCCATGTCAACCAAAACTCTCGCCGTAGCTAACAATGGTCGTCCCAAGATTATGGGAACTTCGAAGTCCACTTCGCAATCCAAAATTACAAAGTCAGCTGGGAAGATAAGCTTACCGATCTTTATTAGCACATCAGACAAGATCCCTACGGGTCGCTTTACCGAACGGTCAGCCATCCTCACTCTCATGGACGTTGGTTTAGGAGCTCCCAAACCCAATTTGTTATACACTGCTAGCGGCATCAAATTGATACTAGCACCAAGATCACACATAGCTCTTCCGAAGTTGAGCTTCCCGATAGTACATGGAACAGTGAACGCACCTGGATCTCCTTTCTTTTCCACTAATGATCTAGAGGAAATAGCGCTGCAGTGATGGAGGTTGTCTTCCGGCTCAAAACTTACCGTCCTCTTCTTTGTGATCAAGTCCTTCATGAACTTGGCATAACCGGGCATTTGTTCCAGAGCTTCCACCAATGGTATGTTTATTGAAATCTGTTTTAACATGGTCATGAAGTTCAGGAACTTACTATCGTCAGCTTTCTTCTTCAACCTCTGGGGGAAAGGGGGTGGGTGTCGAAACATCATAGTTGGAAGCTTTTCAGCTTCCTTGCGTTTCTCTGCGGGCTTTGGCGTTTCCTCCTCTACCGCCTCTTTATCATCCGCACTATCATCTTGAGCATGAATTACCGGATGTGATTCCGGTAATACTTTTCCGCTTCTTGTGGTGATCGCCATACAGCTTGCATCATTCTGCGGATGAGTGGTGTCGCTCGGCAAAGTACCTATTTTCCTTGGGTTTAGAGATGCCGAGATGTGACCCACTTGCTGCTCTAGTTGCTTGATCGCGGTTGAGTGTGACTCCACTACCAGACTCAATGTTGATAACTCATTCCGTATTGCCTTTACCCTAGAGTCCGTTGATTCCACCTTAAGCAGCATCTTCGCCATCATGTTCTCAAGTTTGGACGTCTCAGTTTCGCTGCCAGTTTTGTCCCGATTGCCAGGTGGTATATACAACCCACCTCTATCGGAGTTGTTCCTCCAGCTTCCTTGGTCGCGATTTTTGTAGCCACCATTCTCATAGTGGTTGTCTCTTGGATAGTTCCGACCTTGGTTTCCCTGGCCATTGGCCTGGAAACCCCCCAAGTAATTGCCTCCTCAGTCTCTATACCTTGGGAACCCACAACTTGCACCTTCTCTATACTTCCTGACGTCAAGTGCCTTGTCAGGAGATCCAACTGTGTTTTAAGATGCGCCATGTCTTGGTCGCGCTCCTCCTCTTTCCTTCGCTGCTCAGCTGACATACCAACTGTATAGGTGCTAGCTGCAACCTCTGAATCTCGTGTGTGCCAGGCCCTGTTGGTCTTGGTGAGCCTGTCTAGAATAGCTGTGGCGTCGGCAAAAGTGCGACCCATAAACGCTCCACCTGCTGCGTTATCCAATGTCGGCTTGGTAGCCGAATTTAGTGCCCGGTAGAATGTCTGCATCAAGAATTCGTTGTTCAGCTGATGGTTGGGGCACTGTGTCAGCTTCTTCTTAAATCGCAACCAGGTCTCGTGCAGTGCTTCGTGCGGTTGCTGCCTGAAGTTGCTGATTTCGTCCCTCAACTGTATCATCCGAGAGGGAGGAAAGAACCTTTCTAGGAAAGCTCCTCTCAACTCTCCCCACGTTGCGATAGAGTCGGGGGTCAATTCTGTCAACCACAACGCTGCCTCATCAGACAGAGACAACAGAAACAACCTAAGCCTGATCGCAGTCTGACTCACTCCTGGCAGTTCGAACGATTTGCAGATCCCCACGAAATTCATCAAGTGCTGGTTTGGATCGTCACCAGCAACACCGCGGAACACTCCTCTCAAGTTCAACAGTTGGATCATCGTGCTAGTGATGTTGAACTTGGCTTCGGGCGGTAGCGGTGGAACAATAATGGCGCCCGTAGCGCCAGCTCCATCTAAGTCGAGATCCTCATCATTCCGTACCACATCATCCTGCAGACCACCAGCATTCAGATTTTGTTGGGCCTGCAGTTCCGCAGCGATCCTCGCTGCCTCTAGTTGTGTGGCCATATTCCGCCTCAATGTTCTCGCAAGTTCGGGGTCGTAAGGTACAATTTGTTCCCCCGAACCTCGGGTATTTGGCATGCACAACCTGTACCCTGTCCAAAAACAAAAACAACAAACAAAAATAAAAGCAAGAAATTATGACTAAAAGTCAACTAAACACACCAGACTTAATCAAAAACCGTATTCCCCGGCAACGGCGCCATTTTTTATAACGCTCAAACTACACCTCAATTTAAGAAGCGTATGCGATCGTTGTCAAATATATAACCCAACAAGGTTGGGGTCGAATCCCACAGAGAATATGGTGATGATTAAGACTTTAGTGAATTAAGTGACTAGTTGTCAATCGTTTCCAGTAAATAAGGGGGGTTTTGTAATCAAATTGTAAACAAAACGATAAGAAACGTAGGGGGTTTAAATCAGTATGAGAGATTGAACTAGGGATGTGTTCACCATGGCATTGTAGCAATGTCGATTCTAGGCTTAACCGGGTTCTTTCTATCTGCGTGTCACGATGTGATTGCGTCGTTTGTATCGTCTAAACGTCTCTCGACCAAATAAACAAATTTCCTTTTCTATTCTTTCGACCTCGAAAAGAAGTGCTTTTTAGATTTCAATCCTAACATCAAGTAGAGTAATCCAGTTACGGCATTAATCTTTAAGACGAGAGGTTGTAGTCTCGAATCCTTGTTGTCAATCAAG
>QJPP01003469.1:0-49998 GCA_003996215.1 Jaltomata sinuosa
CTCGACCGCACAGGCCCACAGCTACTCAGCAAGCATAACCAGCCTAGAAGGATAATTCTATGCCCGGGACTCGCGGACATTCCCAAAATCCCACCTTCTATGTTCCAGAGTCAACAAGGCCTCACAGGAACACAAGGGTAAATAAAATATATCGGCAAATACTACAAGCAACGGAGGAACAAAAGTAGGCGGACATGAATAAAGCGGTCGAGGTCTGTGGTACCAACCTAATACACCAACCCAAGGATGCCCATTAATACAATTTTATTCTATATATGCGGAGTCTAGGAAAAATAAACCGTAACCTACCTATCGTCCGATGACAAGCTTGAAGCTCTACGAAAAACCTCCAACACGAAAACAAACTCGGACTCGGGCTTGAATAACTTGACGTCGATAATTAATTCCCTTCAAAAATTTAATATAACATCAACATAGAATTGGTTTCACCAACCCTTCACTGTGTGCGTATGTATGTATAAGGAGTGGTCAACAAACATTACACTTGGTAATGAATGAAACCAAAAGTTCCATGAACTTGCTGACTTCCAATATAAATAGCACTAGCTATGTATTGGTAGGTGATGGCCACCTAATGGACAAGTGGCATCCCCTTATTATTGAGAGATTGTTGTACTCTCTCCTCCACTTCCACGTGGAGGTGGAGGTGGCAACCAAGTTCATCCCGTTAAGTATATACTCGGGTATTGCGTAAGTTCGTGGTATAATAAATATAATTTTTGAATATACCATAATCATTAGAAAATTATTTCGAATAAAACCTACTATATTATAATAATAAATTTCAACATAACTAAATTTACTATCTCCGTAAAAATATTACAATGTATAAAAACCTTATAAAATAAATACATATACACTTATATCGTAACAAAAATATTTTTCATAAACCTTTAAAATATTTTGAAAAGGTAATAATAATATAATTTTTATCAAATTCAACTTTTAAATAAAATATTTTCAAATTAACAGCACGATGCTAATAAAATTCTTAAGCTTAGGCTCCGTAATTCACTCACCACGATTTTGATACTCAAGAATTCTCTCGGGATCCTCCCTTATGTTTTATCACTGTTTTGGAACTGAAATGGCATTTTAAAACGTGAAGTTGAGGCTTAAATCGAGTTTAACCCGACCCGAATCGCGACCCGGTTCGCAACCCGTTTTCTGCCAGACAGTCCGCGGTAAAACAGTCATAGCATTTTACTCCGAGATCAGTTGGACGTGAGGTTTTATCCGTTGGAAACTAGACTCGTAGACCTTCGATTTGGTATTTCGGCGGACTTCTAAATCTTTATATATTGAGATAAAAGCTCCGAGACATTTTACCCAAAGTTCAGAAAATTTATTAAAGATCTTACGATTACTTTTGCCGACTTGCTTGGCTTCAAAACTTATCATGCGGCCAAACAAATGGCCCCGACACCGAAACACCGGTCCTGACGAGCCTTAAGTGACTTGGGTCCACTACAAACAAGCTCTAACGGTTCGAGGAAAACGTATACGTGGAGATAACCGTAAGGGTCATTACAATATATATATATATATATATATATATATATATATATAACTGAACATAAGAATAAACTTGCTGAACTGTAACTGAGAGCTGTACTGAATGTAATGACCAAGTATAAATCATGAAATAACATGCTGATCTGAATACTGAACATGAGTACTAAATACAAGGTCAATGCACATGAATCTGACTGTGGGAGATACTACTAACCGACATACCCCAAGCTGAGATAACTGTGGGGCCAACCTGTAACCCTGCTTGGAAGGGCTTTCATAACTTTCCAAGGGTAAAAATGAGTCTGATGTGGATCCACTGTTGATGTCCAAAAGGGACAAGGAGATGCAGCCTAGTCTGACAGCTGACTCCTTCAAACCTATAGTGGTACCGTAGTTCTAGGACTTGGGGATTGCTACTAAGGGTCATAGCCTAAGCTGACAGCTAAGCCTTTATCCCTAGTCTGCTTAGTACTAAGTCTACTCCCACCTGAATATAAGCTAGCATGCAACTATAACACTGGATAGCTCAAAATACTGATATAATATGAGATTGCACACAACCAAGCTGTAGGATATGACATTCAAATTCTAAAATCTGATCATCTGACTGAGTCAGCCTAACATGTATAATCTATGAAGTACTGAAAATTACAACAAGTTAGGGTTCTGAATTCTGTACATGAACTATGCTGATTCTCCAAGAAACATGGACTAAGCATTATATAATTCCATAACATCTTAATATCAAGAATTCTCTAAGGTCTGTGAACCCTAAGTTATTAGCATTTATGGAGAACTGAAGGGATTTGACTGAGTGATAGGGACCTAATGGGTGAAAGGAACCCACTTGTGAAATCCTACATACCTGTATGAAGATTCTATGGTTGAACCTTTGGATTCTGAGAGGAACTTGGAGAAAACCCTTTTTGCCTTTATCTGGAGAGAGAGAGTTCTGTTCTTGAGAGATTTGCTAAGTATGAGTGATTTAGGAGTAATGAGGGAGAAATAGAGTTAAAAGCCCTTTAATTACCGCCAAAATGACTTAGAATTGGAATTAAAATAATTGGGAAAAGACCGGAATACCCCTGGGAAAGTTTAAAAAAATCTGAAGAAAATCGCACTCAGGGACTACGGCTTGGTTGACGTAACATAACTGAATGTATATATATAATTGAACATAAGAATAAACTTGCTGAACGGTAACTGAGAGATGTACTGAATGCAGTGACCAAGTATAAATCATGAAATAACATGTTGATCTGAATACTGAACATGAGTACTGAATACAAGGTCAATGCACATGAATCTGACTGTGGGAGATACTACTAATCGACATACCCCAAGATGAGCTAACTGTGGGGCCAACCTATAACCCTAGATGGAATGGCGTTCATACCTTGCCAAGGGTACAAACAAGTCTAACGTGGATCCACTGCTGATGTCCACAAGGGACAAGGAGGTGCAGCCTAGTCTGACAGCTGACTCCTTCAAACCTACGGTGGCACCGTAGTTCTCGGACTTGGGGATTGCTACTAAGGGTCATAGCCTAAGCTGACAGCTAAGCCCTTATCCCTAGTCCACTCAGTACTAAGTCTACTCCCAACTGAATATAAGCTAGCATGCAACTATAACACTGGATAGATCAAAATGCTGATATAATCTGAGAATGCACACAACCAAGCTGTAGGATATGACATTCAAATTCTAAAATCTGATCATCTGAGTGAGTCAGCCTAACATGTATAATCTATGAAGTACTGAAAATTACAACAAGTTAGGGTTCTGAATTCTGTACATGAACTATGCTGATTCTCCAAGAAACATGGACTAAGCATTATATAATTCCATAACATCTGAATAACAAGAATTCTCTAAGGTCTATGAACCCTAAATGTTTAGCATTTATGGAGATTTTAAGGGATTTGACTGAGTGATAGGGACCTAATGGGTGAAAGGAACCAACTAGTGAAATCCCACATACCTGCATGAAGATTCTACGGTTGAACCTTTGGATTCTGAGAGAACTTGGAGAAAACCCTTTTTGCCTTGTTCTTGAGAGAGAGCGTTCTGTTCTTGAGAGATTTGCTAAGTATGAGTGATTTAGGAGTAATGAGGGAGAAATAGAGTTAAAACTCCTTTAATTACCCCCAAAATGACTTAGAATCAGAATTAAAATAATTGGGAGACGACTAAAATACCCCTAGCAAAGTTTAAAAGAATAGGCAGAAAATCGCGCTCAGGGACTACGGCTTGGTTGATGGAATGTACTTATGAATGATGGACCGTCAAATGGAGCCGTGGTTCTGCCTGTGGGTTTCAGGGCCTCTGGTCCTAGGAACAATGGTTCAATAGGATGGTCCGTCCTTCTGAATAATGGGCCATCGTTTGACCCGTGGTTCCTGGGGCTGGAATCTGGGGTCCTCTGATCCTGGGGAACCACGTGCATCAGGTCGAGCTATGGTTCTAAACCACGATCCATGGTTTGACTCGTAGTACCTGGGATCAGAGTTGAGGGTCTACTGTACTTGGGACTACGGCCTCAAACAACGGACCATTCTTCTGAATGACTGTCCATTATCTGAGCCGTGGTCCCTGGGGAGAACTAATAGGCTACTGGATCAGGGACTTTGGTTCCAACGACGGGCCAGTCTTTTGAATGACGGTGCATTGTCTGAACCGTGGTTCCTAGACATTTGGAAATTTTTCTGAAATTATTTTCCTACTGGTTTTTCTGAGCTTAACCTGGGCTTGGAAGTCCTGGGGTGTTACAAAAAGGTTACACTTAATAAGTGTTACTGTAGAAGAGGTATAAAAGGCTACACTTTTAAAGCGTGGCCAATAACAAGCTAAGTCCATGCTTTCAAAGTGTAAAATTATCAAATATACCTATTGTCAAAGGGATGCTACAAAGCGTAGCCTTTGTAACTCTTAGGCCACGCATTTTAAGCATAGCTTCTATGGCTACACTTAAAAATCATGGTCTAAAGTCAATGGTTACGCCATTTTAGCCCACCCCCGGAAAAGCGTGGCCTAAAGGCCAAAAGTGTAGCCTTTGATCAAAGGCCACACTTTACAAGGGTGGACAAAAGACAAAAATATTGTAGTGAATCCACAGTTTTTGCTCTAGTACTGGGAGACTAATAACCTAGGCTCTGATACCAAATTATCACTACCCAAGTACTCGGATCGTGCGGGCACCTACTCTAATCCACCTAAATAGTAGAACCCTTACCACCCATTAAAAACAGGTATGCAAAAGTAAATAAGAAACCATAAGAATTGCCTTTTATTATTAAAACCAGTTACAAAACCTTTGAATAGAATGAAACCTTTTAAAATACAATGAAAACCCTTCTCAAGGTACTAGTCTAAATAGGTTTAAGAGCTAATAAGAGGAAGTACAAAATCGAGACACAACTTCTACTTTAGGAACAAATAACAGAAGCTACTGGAGATCTTTACCGCGTCATGCCTGAAATATCTACTGAATTCTGCAACCAGACTAAACCCAAAATAGGGTATAGCAAGAGTAGTATCAATATCAATAACACATTCTGGTAGGTATCATCAGTCGACTAAGGTTAGATAACATAAACACAATACACAACCTAATTGGTGAGCGGATGACCTCCTTAGTTATTAGCAGCCAAACCCACTTTATTACGATTTTCCATTTTTTATACATAGTAAAAAAGAGGTCCTCATGATACGAGGAATGAATCTCAGCAGTTGCTGTTCCGTAAGCCCTATTCACTCCGTCATGATACGAGGAATGAATCTCAGCAGGGGCCCATCAGCCCCATCTTTGAAAAGAGAAGAAAGAGAAATCATAGAAGGAAAGCATGACAACTTGTATAATAATTTAATCCATATCACTTTCACCCACTTATGATATCTTTATACCTTATATTACCAATAAGTATTTCCATCCTTATCCTCTTCAACCAACACTAGATCAGTTAGTCAAATATAATCAATACTTATTATAAACCAAGTCAAGACCCGACTACCAATAATTAACTAGGTCAACAACTATGATTCTACAATAATAACCTACTCTTGTAGCAAATCCAAGAATAAGTAGAAAATAACATAATATATATTCCATTATTCTACATCCCTATCTCAAACCACTCAAGGATCCTCAATATATGTCAATTAATCAGACCACACAAGGATCCCAACTATATGTCAAGTAACCAGACCACACAAGGATCCCAAATATATGTCAAGTAACCGGACCACACAAGGATCCCAAATATATGTCAAGTAACCGGACCACACAAGGATCCCAATACAACAACCATAATATAACCTGGTCCTGTCATAGAACCAATATAAACAACAACAATAACAATTATCATAAACTCGGTCCACTCATGGAACCAATATAAATAGCAACAATAACAGTTATGTAACACCCCAAACTTTTGAGCTAAGATTCCAATTATTTTTTGCGTGTAATTAGACCTGAACCCGAAAGATTTTATTGTACCTAGATGTTATGGTCTATTACTATGTGTGGGAAGAGTATTGCAGGTGAATTAAGGTCCTAAGAAACCTTTATCACAAAGTTAAGTTGAAAGGTTCTCTACCGATTAAGTTTTTGTATAAGCTCATTCAAGGGTTAACTTCAAATGATCATTTGTCCTATTATATAATGAGTTTCATGGCCCATGACCTACCAAATTAAAAGTTTTCGAGTCTTCTTTCCAACGCCACTAACCTCTTGTTAATTTGAGTTTGGAGTAAAAAGTTATGAACATTTTATCAAGCAAGTATCAGTCTGGCGCGATGGTGGCGCCCCACGCCAGACACAAAACTTCACAATGCTGAAACTGGCGCATTGATGGCGCCCCGCACCCGACCTATTTCCAGCAAAAAAAATTACGTTTCTTTTTCCTTTTTCACGTTCTTAGAAGGGTGTTTTCGTCCTTTCAATAATCCCTAACCCTAACCCACAACTTTTAACCTTTCCTATAGCCTAATACGCTCAGATTTCATAACTATCAACACAATTTCTCTCCTGTCCTCCCCAAAGTTCGAAGAAATAAGAACGCCTAGGGTTCAAGGTTCCTATGCTCAAACTCAAGCGATTTCCAAAATTTTGTCCATCAAAAGGTATGTTGAACAATCCTCTTTCAACTATGTCTACTAGTAAATGATTTCCTAACTATGAAAGTGATTTTTGTACAAGTTTGAAAGTAGATTTTGTTGAATGATTTTGGAAGGAGAACTTACTTGAACTTACAAACTCTTTTTATGAAATTTCCCCTTTATTATTGAATATACTTGAAAATGGAGGATTATTGCTTGAAATCAGTGCCGTCTGAACTCCTTTGGAGAAAAGGCCATTGCCTTAGGCCCCCAATTTTAGGGGGCCCCATTTTCTAGTAGTTATTGTATTGATAGATTTAAAAAAATTATATTACTTTATAAAAAGTAATTTTTTATGTAAAAAAAAGTAACTTTTTTACTTTTAGATGAGATTAGTTTAAAAAGACTAGATTAAAAAAAAGCAAGAAAATAGGAAATTGATGACCATTCACTTTTTAACTTTCCCATAAAAAAATGTGGCCTCTATTTTTTAGCTTCAAGTAAGTATATTTTTTACCTTACTCTTTATTAATTATTAGATTTTATTCTCAAATCTCACTAACTCTCTCTCTCTTTCTTTATTCTTTCTTACTCTCTTTCTCTAAGATCAACAATGTCTCAAGAATGATTAAGTGGTTTGACTATATTATCAATTGTAAAAGAATTGTTAGAAGAAATCGATTACAAAAAAATTATTAACGATTTTGCATCACAAAAGGTTAGAAAAATAGATTTTAAATAAAAACGTATATAATTTTTTTTAAAATTTAAGGCCTCTAATTTAATTTTGGCCTTAGACCCCCGATATGTTTGAGCCGCCCCTGCTTGAAATACGAAATTCTATTATTATGAAAAGCTTTTTGGGGCAGATTTATGGTCATGAAGTCATTATTCTTTTATAAATTATTTTACTATTTAAATCTTGGCTTTTGACGAAAGGAAAAATGATTTTTTACGTCCCTCAATTTTGAAATAGTTGTTTACTAATGATAAAATTGTCAACTTTTGAGGGTTATGTTAAATGTATTTAAACTCTTTAAAATGATGGGACTAATGATGTACGAACGTATGAAATGGATTGAAGGATATCGCTATTGTGATGAATTGTTTGAACGAATTGAATTGTGACTAAGAGATCATTGTTTTCCTATATGAATTTTATGAGATGGGCATGATGAATTGTTGATAGACCTTATGGGTTCCAAATTGATAAGATGGGTGACTTGCAAATCCTGGTATGACGATACCAATAATGAAATATGTCCCTAATGGAAATTGTGTTAATTGCCATTATTTTAAATGATATTGAATTGGTAAGAATTTGAGCTTAAAGAGAATTAGATGGTTAACCGAGAAGGTGAGAGTCTAAACGTCTTAACACACGAAACCTATGTTTTGCCGACATAGGGATGGTACGATCCTAAATTTGGATGACCTTATTATTCCCTCTACGAGGATGATTGTGCTGGCCATAATATATTGAATCTCGACTCATGCGGCAAACATGAGTTGGGGCTTAGCCGGTCGAGCATTGATCAGATCCACATAGCCCGTGGTGTTAAATAAAAGTCGGTGATACCATCTAGTTCAGACGTAATGTTAATGTATGGTTTTCATGAAATGTTTTGAATACTTTCCCCATATTTTGTTTTCTATTATGATTTGTGTCATGTTTCTTATGACTTACTTTATAAGTTTGTATGTCCCTTCTCCTGGGTTGGACGCCAGTACTCATCGTACTTACCATCCTTGGATGCTACATCATTTCATGATGTAGGTTCCAAGATATTTTTCTCATGGTACTGTGCAACATTAGGACCGTTTGGGAGAACGTCAATAAGTGGTGAGCCTCTATCTTTCGGAAGGTGATTTACATTATTATTTTAACTCTGATTTTCAGTTATGGTATTGTCGGGGTCATGGCCCTGCATTGATGTTCCATTCTTATATTAGAGGCTTCGTAGACCTATGTAGATGATGTGTTAAATATTTTGGTCCCAACACTTGTAAATCTTAAATTAAATTTTTAGATGGTTTTCTCAAATGGGTCTTTCTTCCGTAAATGTTTTATTGCATATGCTCATGATGTTATGCTAAGGGGTCTTCTCAGGCCTTCATTGGTCTGGGTTTCCCGTTACGTCCAGGTCTTGGTCTCGGGGCATGAAAAACTTGGTATCAGAGCACGGTTCATGGTCCTAGGGTGTCTACGTAGCCATGTCCAGTAGAGTCTTGCTTATGGGTATGTTGTGCACCACACTTATAATTAAGAGGCTACAGGGCATTTAGGAAATGTTTATCATTCTTTTGTACTTCAGATCGTGCAAAAGTGTTGTCCATAAGAAATTTATCCTTATTTTTACTATGCTCTAACTGTGCTGACTACGCCTTATTTTCGAGATGATAAAAGTCCAAAGCTCAGACTCCTTACGATGTAATCCTGTCTGGTTGAGTCATCCAAAAGTTATGAAACTGCACAAGGACTTGAGAGGAGTCCATTAGTGCGCCAATATCTATAATTCCAAGCATAAACCTCAATATTCATGAATCATTCATTTGAGCCAAAGTCAAACGTGTTTTCAGACCCTTTTAAAAACTTTGTTGCAGCTGTCACGCTCAAGGGGGAAAAGGTATGTATACGAGTGTTGGGATAGTATTTTTACCTAAGAGAAATGCGGGTTTTAAGAGATCAAAAAATGTAGCTAGAGTGTTGTACCCACTAATTAAGTGATAGAGGTGGTATGCCCGTATGGTGTGGGTTTCAGTTTAGCAAGATTAGCAGATTTTATGGAAATTGATAGAAGTGGAGTGGTTAGTTAAGATGTTCATTTTAATTATTTGAAATAAGGAGGGAGCCTATAGTGACTTGTTATTGTAGTAGTATAGACCAATTATAGGTTGTGGATGTAAGGATAGACTGGTTGCAAATTTCTAAATTCAGACTCTGTTTTGGAGTCTTGGGGAGACTTAGGAATGTTTATAAAACTATGAAGGTAGTTTAAATGTATGTATGGGTAAGTAGATGTGATGTGAGAAAGTATAGCGTGCTAATAGGATGTAATGGGTTAACTAGTAGTTGTAAGCCAATATAGTAGGTGAAAAGATGTGTCATGAATGTTAAGATACAGTAGCAATGGGGTGAAGGAGATTGTGCTTGTAAGCCATAAATTATGTTGAAGAAGGAATTAATATCAATCACTCTGTCATAATTTTGGTGGATTAGTGTTCCTTGATTTCTATTTGGTAGCTGTAAGCCTGAATAGCATGCTAAGTTTTGATGTTAACCTTACCTAGTGCTAGACACTAAGTTTGAGTTGTGAATGGTCGTCGAGGTAGAAAGAATGATAGTTGTAGATGAAAATATTACTTTTATAAGACTGATCTAATAGGATTGACATGATGCGTGAGAGGGCTTAGGTTGATAACATAGGGGAGGTTTGAATGTGTAAGCATGATATATACATGAGAACTAGTGTTGAAGTAATGAATTGTGGCTAAGTCATTAGAGGAATAAGAGCCCTACGTGTATAAGAATGAATTGTACCAAAGGTAATATGAGGTTAGATGGGGTTTTATGTTGTTAAGAGTGCTACGTTTTCCTGATTAGTGTTATTGAGTTGCTTCATATGGAGGAGGCTTAGTAGTTAATATTTGGTGTTCGTTGGAATTGAATTAAGGAAATTATAGATCTAGAGGGGTCATTGTTGAGTCTCTCAGTATAATTTTAAAATTTTGTTGAATTGGGCGGATATGAGATTAGATAAATGCTAGAAGACTAAGGAGTGAAAATAGATTTTCAAGTTCTAGAGACCATGAATGTGTGTGCCCAAGGGACCTAAGTGTTAATTCTTCGGCTATAGAGGTTAGCGTAAGTTAAGAATAGAATCTCTGGAGGTAATGGCCCAGAAAGGAGTTGGTATCTTTCCAAATGTAATATCTGGATGAATTGGCATTCATGTGTATAGTGATACCCTGGAGTTCCGAGTGTTGTACTCATAGATTTTTTTTACAGCATAGATTCGCAGGCCTAAGATAGTGACCTTTGTGCTAAGGGGGAGATGACGAGGCGTTGAACCAAGGAAAGTCTTGAGTTTCTAGTGGTGATGAGTTTCAAAAGGGAGTTATGATGCATGCCAAAGTGACCTATTCTTATCCTAGAATATTCCTTATACTTCAGCTTAAGAGGACACTCTACCCATGTATTATACCTTTGAATCATGCCTACGCCTAAGGACCAAATTTTCTATGTAGGCTCTTGCAAATGCTCTGTCATTTGAAATGGAAGCGATAGCGTCTCCTAGCAGTGTAAATATTTCTCTATGGTTTTAGGGATTCAAAGTTTATGTTACGATGCTCATGATCTATTAATCCATTTCTCGCGCTATGCTTAGTCCTATAAACTCAAGCTTCAAGTTATGCCCAAAATGACTATTGAAATCATGCTACATCATGTGCATGCTCAGATCAGACTTCTTGAAAGATTCGTGCTTCCGATTTCCTTTCTCTAAGCCTTGTGTATATCCACCCATGATGGTTATGGACGGTGATGGCATGTCTATGCTCAGAACAACCCTCAGTCCATGTCTTGGGTGTTCAGAATATGAAGTAACCATGTTCGTCGCACCAGATTCCCTAGACCTCAACTTGCGTGGCAAGGTTATGTAAGTATAAGTCTAGATTAAACAACATTCATGTATCCACAATGCTCATGCTCTTATTAAATATGTTCAGTCCATACTCCATGTTTGTGGTCAAGAGTCAGGCCACTATTTGCATGTCATGCAGTTCATTCTCTCAATCTATTCATTTGGTCATATTTAGCTTATGTGGGGGCAAATGTCAGTAGAGGAAGCTAAGTAGTGGCCTAGATGGAGAGTAGTAGGTGTTCCTTTTTTTGTATTGGTTGCAGTGTGATTGTGCCACCTAAGTTATTGAGTGTGAATGAGATATGAGATGAGGATGTGTTATGTGTAATAGTAAGATGAGGCTATATAGGGTGCCTCCTTATAGAAGATGGAGAATTGTTGATCGTGGGGCTGCTTGAGAGAATTATTTGATGGTTTTAGTTACAAAGGAGCCGGAAAAGGAATATAGTGATAGGCTTGGATGTGATGATGAATACTTGAGGGAGAGTGCATTGTGTGACAAGTGACTTCTTGTTAAAATCTTGAGCTTGATTGATTAAAGTGATAGGGAGAAGTAGTATTCTTGGAGGGTGAATCTAGAGGTAGAATTTGACGAGTTTAGGATAAACCTAAGAGCGGATCACATTAGATGTACCACGTATGCCTTCAAGTTAGACTTGAACAGGGTGAAAGTAAGATGTTAGATGCATACTTTAGTAGCTATATGCGCCAATATGAGAATTTCACGTCATAAGCGATGATGTGTAGTATTCAGAAGAGGTTATGTAGTTGAAAGATGTTGCTAAGTGTGAGAGTTGTCAATCGTAGCATATGAAGTTAGAGTAGTTATGTTCTTATTCTATGCCCAGCGTACTCAGGTTTCATATCTAGAAGCTTCAGATCGAATGAGACTTACTTTCAAGTCTATGTTGTTTGTACTCCATGAACCCATGTCAGATGACTAGTATACTCAGGCCATGTTGGAATTTCTCATTCAGAGGACTCATGTTACTCATTCAATGAATCGTGTCTATGTTAGTTCCTTGCACTCATAATTCGTGCTCAACCGTCTCTTCATATCTTATATAAGGCTCCTCATACCAATCCAGTTCAGAGTTGATCAATATTAGTTCCAGATAGCCTAGGGGCATCATGTTCAGTTCAGACTTGCCACTACTCATTCCATAAAGCCAAAAGAATTTACTTCCAATCGGTACAAAAATTTCCTTCTAGTTACAACCATCATTCGAGGATGAATGATCCCAAGGGGGAGATATTGTAACACCCCAAACTTTCGCGTTAAGATTCCAATTATTTTTTGCGTGTAATTAGACCTGAACCCGAAAGATTTTATTGTACCTAGATGTTATGGTCTATTACTATGTGTGAAAAGAGTGTTGGAGGTGAATTAAGGTCCTAAGAAACCTTTATCACAAAGCTAAGTTGAAAGATTCTCTACCGATTAAGTTTTTGTATAAGCTCATTCAAGGGTCAACTTAAAATGATCATTTATCCCATTATATAAAGAGTTACATGGACCATGACCTACCAAATTAAATATTTTTGAGTCTTCTTTCCAACACCACCAAGCGCTCGTTAATCTGAGTTCGGAGTAAAAAATTATGAACATTTTATCAAGCAAGTATCAGAACGTTGAAACTGGCGCATTGATGGCGCCCCGCGGCTGACCTATTTCCAGCAAAAAAATGTACGTTTATTTTTCCTTTTTCACGTTCTTAGAAAGGTGTTTTCGTCCTTTCAATATTCCCTAACCCCAACCCACAACTTTTAACCTTTCCTATAGCCTAATACGCTCAGATTTCATGACTATCAACACAATTTCTCTCCTCCCCAAAGTTCCAAGAAACAAGAACGCCTAGGGTTCAAGGTTCCTATGGTCAAGCTCAAGCGATTTCCAAAATTCTCTCTATCAAAAGGTATGTTGAACAATCCTCTTTCAACTATGTCTACTAGTAAATGATTTCCTAACTATGAAAGTGATTTTTGTACAAGTTTGAAAGTGGATATTGTTGAATGATTTTGGAAGGAGAACTTACTTGAACTTACGAACTCTTTTTATGAAATTTCCCCTTTATTATTGAATATAAATGAGAATGGAGGATTATTGCTTGAAATACGAAACTCTATTATTATGAAAAGCTTTTTGGGGAAGATTTATGGTCATGAAGTCATTGTTCTTTTATAAATTATTTTACTATTTAAATCTTGGCTTTTGATGGAAGGAAAAAGGATTTTCTACGTCCCTCGATTTTGAAATAGTTGTTTACTAATGATAAAATTGTTAACTTTTGAGGGTTATGTTAAATGTATTTAAACTCTTTAAAATGATGGGACTAATGATGTACGAACGTATGAAATGGATTGAAGGATATCGCTATTGTGATGAATTATTTGAACTAATTGAATTGTGACTAAGAGATCACTATTTTCCTATATAAATTTTATGAGATGGGCATAATGAATTGTTGATAGACCTTATGGGTTCCAAATTTATAAGATGGGTGACTTGCAAGTCCTGGTATGAAGATACCAATAACGGAATATGCTCCTAACAAAAATTGTGTTAATTGCTATTATTTTAAATGATATTTAATTGGTAAGAATTTGGGCTTAAAGAGAATTAGATGGTTAACTGAGAAGGTTTGAATCTAAACGTCTCAACACCCGAAACCTATGTTTTTCCGACATAGGGATGGTTCGATCCTAAATTTTGATGACCTTATTGTTCCCTCTACGAGGATGATTGTGCTGGCCATAATGTATTGAATCTCGACTCATGCGTCAAAACATGAGTTGGGTCTTAGTCGGTCGAGCATTGATTGGACCCACATAGCTCGTGGTGTAAAATAGAAGTCGGTGATACCATCTAGTTCAGAAGTAATGTTAATGTATGGTTTTCATGAATTTTTTTGAATACTTTCCCCCATATTTTGTTTTCTCTTATGATATGTGTCACATTTCTTATGACTTACTTTATAAACTGTTATGTCCCTTCTCCTGGGTTGCATGCCAGTACTCATCGTACTGACCGTCCTCGGATGCTACATCATTTCATGATGTAGGTTCCAAGATATTTTTCTCATGGTAGTGTGCAACATTAGGACCATTTGGGAGAACGTCAACAAGTTCTGAACCTCCATCTTTTGGAAGGTAATTTACATTTTTATTTTAACTCTGATTTTCAGTTATTGTATTGTCGGGGTCATGTCCCGGTATTGATGTTCCATTCTTATGTTAGAGGCTTCGTAGATCTATGTAGATGTTGTGTTAGATGTTTTGTCCTCAACACTTGTAAACTCTTAAATTATATTTTTAGATGGTTTTCTCAAATGGGTCTTTCTTTCGTAAGTGTTTTATTAAATATGATCATGATGTTATGCTAAGGGGTCTTCTCAGGCCTTCATTGGTCTGGGTTGCCCGTTACGTACAGGGACTGGTCTTGGGGCATGACAAGTTATCATAAACTCAGTCCACTCATGAAATCGTTAAACTCATCAATACATTATACACACATGCTAAAGGTCTTATGGTCGCCCACTAGCCATGACCTACACGGGACGAGCTCATGTCCATGTACTATACTAGCATGGTACCCGAGCCAACCAATGAATCATAGAAATTATACCAGGCATGGTACCCGAGCCAACTAATGAATCATAGAAATTGTACTAGGGATGGTACTCGAGTTTACCAGTGAATCATAGAAATTGTACCAGGCGTGGTACACAAGCCAACCAATGAATCATAGAAATTATACCAAGCATGGTACTCGAGCCAACCAATGAATCATAGAAATTATACCAGGCATGACATATAATCCAACCAATGAAACATAGAAATTATACCAGGCGTGGTACCCGAGCCAATCAATGAATCATAGAAATCGTATGAGGCGTGGTACCCGAACCAACCAATTAATAACATCAATCAATTTCGTAAAGATGTCCAAGTATTGGTACATCCCACGATGATAACAAATATCACAACAATCACAACACAAATGAGAATAAGTAATCAAACTTGTACAGTCAACAAGCCTTTAGTATAACCTCATTATATGTGATTAGCACTTAGGATATCATTTAACAATTACCTTCCTTAAGCGTGCCTTGCAACAATAGACAACCATGCAAACACTTGGTCAACTCGAGTTTCTCATTTCATGTAAACAATAATCATTCTTTGACCCACAAATTTACAAGTAGATATGATTCATTAGTTTCATCAATTATATCAAGTCTAAAGACTAATCCCCAACTTATCCAAGTAAGCATTATCAAGCCATATTCATTGAATGTAAGTACTCATTTTAGGAATGCACATTCAATCCAATCAAGCCTAAACTTTAGTTGAAGTCATATACCTTTATACCTTTTATTGATCGCCTTCTCATACATAATAAATTCTCATCACTAACCTTAAGCAAGATAATATCATATTCTAAACACACATAATACCAAGTTCACACTTTTTATGGTAATTAGGATGATTCACTAGATTTTAAGCTCACACAATCTCCTTATCATCTATAATTACATAATTTATATTACCATCCACCATGGAGTCATACAAATACAAAATACCCATCAAGGATTCATATATTAACATATCCACACATAATTAGGTCTTTATTACATTAATCACATGTTTTGTCCATCCAAACTCCGTGCCCACAGGACTAATGCATGACTTCTCCTATCAAATCCATATTATGAGTATGATTTCTAACCGCAGACTACTACTCATAAACCATAACCTATCTGGGTGCACTGCTGCAATAAGTAAGTTATGCCACTGATGATCTTCCTTCTTCTTCACGTTTTCGAAGGTTAAATCATCTAATAACAATAATTATAAGAGTAACTAATAAACTACTCTTCAAATAAATACTTTGAGAATTCAAACTCACTAGTTCTACCCTTAATTTACAATCTAAAATCAATTATAGGTGAAAATACTCATACCCATAGGTTATTCCCACAATTCATGAACCTAGGGTTCTAAACCACAAGAATTTCACAATAATTCCCCATTCTAATGATTCTAAAAGAAGAATGGATTAATGAATGTTAAAAGGGAGTAAGAAATCTTACCTCAACAAAGGATTTCCACCCCAACCATGAGCAAATCGCCTCTCTAGGGCTTAGAAATGAAATTTTAGTGTTTATGGTCTGAAACCCATCAAAAATAAGCTTGTAAGCTGTCGTTTCCCCGCTATAGAAACTTGAACTTGCTACGGCAGCCTCAGCTTTTCAGCACAGACAGTCTTCAGTAAAATGGTCATAATTGTTTACCTCGGAAGCAGATTAATAAATGATCAGTGGCATTGGAAAGAAGACTCAGAGATATTTAGTTTGGTGGGTATTGGGACCCATAAATCCTTATATTCTAGGAGGACTGCTCATTTAAAGTTGACCTTAGTTTAAACTTAGCCAGAACTAAATCAATAAGGACACTTTCAACTTAACTTTGTGCTAGGAGAATTATATGACCTTAAATCATAACTAATGCACTCACATACCAAGGAATTCATCCTAACACCTAGGACGAATAAGATTCGTATACCTTTACTATCAATATTTTTCAATATCGACGGAATAGGTCATTATAAGTAGTTTGTAATAACTCTAGATTAATCTAAACTCCCTTATATTATTTTCTGTGGAATTTGATCCCAACCTAGTTTGGGTTATTATATTTTCTTATGACCACGTTACATCATTTAAAAGTGTATTTGAGTGTATCAATAGGGAAAAGTAAAATTTTCAAATGGATAAACAACAAATTCTTTTAACAACAATTACGCTTTCAAAGATTCACGGGATTGATACGCTTAATATGTGCTAATGTTGGTCCAGTTAAAATTTCCAAAGAATTTAAATTGTAAGAATCATAAAAATATTAAAAGTGTGATTAACTAAAAAAATTGACAAAAAGACATGGGAGCCAAACTGTAAGTATTCAAACAAAGTGAGATGAAATGTACAAGAAACGATTAGTTATAATAGAAGTAAGAACAATTGGTATAGAAAGGAACACTCGCATACCTGGGGGGTTGGAGGGTTGTTGTGTGCAGCAAAAAATATTTTCAAATCGTGTAGAATTTATTTAGCTGCAAAGTAGAATTTTGAAGGTCTCTTGAAAAAACCAAAAACAAGATACCTTTATATTTTGGAGAAAATGAGAAATTACGATTTTGATTAGAAAGGAGTGGTGTTATGAGGTCTTTAATGTAATAGATACCTCGTGCGGTTAGAGGGATTCGGTGTACCTTAAAGATGGATTTAAAGTGTGAACAGATTTCGTGCGAAGGAAAGTGGTGGTTTATTTCAAAGTGTGAAAGGATTTTGTGCGAAGAAAAGTGGTAGTTTATTTCAAAGTGCGCATGAAAAAAGCCCCAAAGAAATAAATATTGGAAGCAACAACAACAACAACAACATACCCAGTGTATTCCCATAACGTGGGGTCTGGGGAGGGTAGAGTGTACGCAGTCAGTACCACTACCTCAGAGGTGAGGTAGAGAGGCTGTTTCCGATAGACCCCCGGCTCAAGACAAAAATAGTCTAAGAATAGGCTAAAAAGGACGTAACAAAGATACAGGATATAAGAAACATGATAAAACTACAAGGGACGATAGGAAGTAATATGTAGTAACAAACAACAGACAGAAGCAGAACACTGCCACAAAATACTACTACGAGGAAGCCAAGAACAAAAAACTATAAGCGAGCACTACGATTACTAGTCGGGACAACAAGGAAAAACACTCCTACCTACTAGCCTACACACACTTCTACCTACTACTCCTCTACCCTAATCCGCGTCCTCAACACCTTCCTATCTAGGGTCATGTCCTCGGTAAGCTGCAACTGCGCCATGTCCTGTCGAATCACCTCTCCCCAATACTTTTTCGGTCTACCTCGTCCTCTCCGGTATCCATCCATAGCCAACCTCTCACACCTCCGCACTGGAGCATCCGTGCTTCTCCTCCTCACATGTCCGAACCATCTCAACCTCGCTTCCCGCATCTTATCTTCCACCGATGCCACACCCACCTTATCTCGGATATCCTCATTCCTAATCCTATCTCTCCTAGTAAACCCGCACATCCATCGCAACATCCTCATCTCCGCCACCTTCATCTTTTGAATATGGGAGTTCTTTACTGGCCAACACTCTACTCCATACAACAAAGTTGGTCGAACCACCACTCTGTAGAATTTGCCTTTAAGTTTAGTAGGCACCTTCTTATCACACAAGACTCCAGATGCGAGCCTCCATTTCATCCACCCAACACCAATACGGTGAGTGACATCCTCATCGATCTCTCCATTTTCCTGGATAATAGACCCAAGATACTTGAAACTCCCTTTCTTTTGGATGACCTGTGTATCCAGTTTCACTTCTACGTCATCATCCTGAGTCGCCTCACTGAACTTGCACTCCATATATTCAGTCTTGTTCCTGCTCAACCTAAACCCCTTAGACTCGAGGGTCTGTCTCCAAACCTCCAACTTAGCATTAACTCCTCCGCGAGTTTCGTCAACCAAAACTACATCATCCGCAAATAACATGCAGAATGGCACATCACCTTGTATTTGCCGCGTCAATACATCCATCACCAAGGCAAATAGAAAAGGGCTAAGGGTCGATCCCTGGTGCAACCCCATTAACACGGGAAAGTGCTCCGAATTTCCTCCCACAGTTCTAACGCGAGTCTTGGCCCCCTCATACATGTCCTTAATCGATCTGGTGTACGCCACGGGTACACCTCGAGCCTCCAAGCACCTCCACAGGACCTCCCTAGGGGCTTTATCATACGCCTTTTCTAAATCGATGAATACCAGGTGCAAATCCTTCTTCCTTTCCCTGTACTGCTCCACCAGTCTTCTAAGGAGATGAATAGCTTCTGTAGTCGAGCGTCCTGGCATAAAGCCGAACTAGTTCTCAGAAATAGGCACGATCTGTCTCAACCTCAACTCCACCACCCTCTCCCAGACCTTCATAGTGTGGCTTAGCAATTTTATACCCCTATAGTTGTTGCAACTCTGAATATCGCCCTTGTTCTTGTACAAAGGAATCATCATGCTCCATCTCCAAGCTTCAGGCATCTTTCCCGTTCTGAAAATACCCTCAAACAACTCGGTTAGCCACTTCACACCTGTCTCCCCCGAGCTCTTCCAAAAATCAACAGGAATCTCATCTGGCCCCGTCGCCCTACCCCTACGCATCTTACGAATCGCAACCTTAACCTCCTCAACCCTTATACGGCTACAACAATCATAGTCACGACGCCTCTTGAGTGCGAGAACAACGGACTTGGTCGAACCTTTTGGTGAAGTGGCATTTTGGGTTTTCGCTACTTAATCGTCTATGGTTTTTGTATGTGTTATTTGGTTATATTACCAATAAATTTTCAAAAAGTTATAAGAAAAATATTATTATCAATCATGTGTTTTAGTTGCACCAAATAATCGAGCCTAGGTCCCACATTTATATGGATGTATAGGTTATCGGTAATTTTAATAAATATTTGTAGCATGAAATTATTAGTAATTATTTTATTTAACCATAATCATTCTTCCATATTTAGGATTGATTTACTAGAATATATTATCTTAAATTAACCTTATATATAAATTGTAGATTAACTACTTTTCCCTCTTTGTTTATGCAAAAATTCTAAGGTTAGAGTTTGAATTTTTTTTTATTTCAAATTCTTTAAAGGTAGAATATTTTCCAACATTTATGGTCATTTTTCACTCAATCTAACACCTTGACACTAATTTTAGCTTACATATTTGGTATTTCTTTTATTACACATTAAAAATAAAGAATTCTCCTAAAAGGAACATTTTAACTCTTGCATATCTATATTACATATTTTGAAGCTAAAACTTTTCAAAATCAATAAACTTATTTATTACTTTCACTATTTAAAGCAAAAAAGAAGGAACAAAAATAAAAGTGAGGGTGCTAAAATAAATAGAAGAATAAATGATAATGTGTAAAATGGAAGTAAAAAATTATAACATAAGCAAGTTCTACAGGTCATTCAGTTAAGTCGTCGCAAAAGGGGTTCATCATTTCTGTATAGTCACTATTCAAGTTCAATTAAAGAATAGGGAGAATAGGACTAAAAATTGGGAGTGCGAGAACAAGGGACTTGGTCGCACCTATTGGTGAAGTGGCATTTTTTATTTTTACTGCTTAATCATCTATATTTTTGTACATGTTTTTTTATTTAAATTTTATCAGTCCATGGACCGGTTTTATTGATATAAAAGAGCAAAAATAAAAAGGCATAATGCCAAGGTCCACAAATGTGGCCAGCCCAAAGATAGGCGGTCCAAATAGGAAACTAATTCTAAGTACAAATATCTGAGAGTTGTTGAGTACTGAGTACTCATTTCTTTGTCTTTTCCACTTCCCTTGTGTCTGCTCTATAGTTCAAGATGCTGCCGCCGTGTTGCCAGTGGAATCATCTCCTGAAGATGCTGCTCTTGTGGTATCTATGTTATGCCATGGCTCTCTTCGGTGGTAGCTCTTTCTGTCATCTTCACTCGTAGTACCTGGTGAGCCCCTTTTCTCTTTTGTCTTTCTTGTTCGCTTTGTCTGTTGCCGTGGTCTATCTTTATCTCTGTCTCAGGTGGTCGGGGTTTATCCCCAAGGTACCTGAGAAGGTTACCGGAAGCTTTTAGATCTGATACATCAAAACCCTCTCCTTTCCATTGTTTATCCTCCCTATGTGGCTCATTATTCCTGTTCCTTTTCAACTAGACATAGCTATGTGGAAAGCTACTTTCCTGAAGATTTGTTGGCTGATTTCGATTGTGCAAGACCCTACTACCCCTCTTTTTTTGGTGAAGCTTTTTGATAGCTAGAGCTCTCTGACCTAGCTTGTAATTTCCAGCATTTGTGTCTCCTTCCAGGCATATATTATTACTTTTAAGCATGTTATGTGGTGTACCATGGCTTAGTTAATAGGTTCTATAATTAGTGGCCATGATGTTTATGATGCTTTGTCTGGATTCATGTTTTATGAACCTCTGCTTGCTTGATTCCATGACTGCTGCTGCTATGCTTTGATTTTCCTGCTTCTGATCCTTAGGCTAGGGATTTGTGACTTGTCCATGTTGATTAGCTTTCTGATATTGCTTGGTAGTTCTTGAAAAACATGATACTCTTCTGTGGCTTGTGTTTCTATGACTTTATTGGCTAAAGCATCTGCTACACGGTTTCTTTCCTTGAGTGTGTGCTTTATATGGGCATTTAGCTGATGTAATCTCTTCCTTATGTCTTCAATCCTCTCCACTATCTCCCATGGCACTTTCCATTGTCTTTGGATCATATTCAGTAGTCCTAGAAAGTCAGTCTCTATTATGATCTCTTTAAGATCATTGCCATAGCAGAATTCCAGTGCATCATAGATTGCCATGGATTCTGCCTTTGTATTGGTTACCTATCCTATTCCCTTCGCTCTAGAATATACTAAGTCACCTTTATCATCCCTGATACAAAAACCATAAGAGCTTGTACCTGGATTTCCTCTGCATGCACCATCAGTGTTGCATTTTAGCTTGTGTGCATTAGGTAGATTCCATGTGACCTTTTGATAGTATAGTCTTGTCCTATAGTCCTTGAGCTTGCTGATAATGGTTGGCCATTCCCTTCTTTCCATTCTGATCCATGGATAAAGCACCTTTATCAATTTCCTCACCAGGTCCTGAATCTGCATCACCATGGTATTGTAAGTGGTGTTGTTGTCATGCTTTATGCTATTTCTCCTCTTCCATAGTGTCCATATTAGGATTGCTGGTATAGCTTGGTATATGATCTTCAGTTTTGGTGATGCTTCTTGTTTCCACCAAGTGATAATCAATTGCTGAAGATGCATGCCTTCTATGTTTATACCTGCACAAGTAGCAAACTGCCTCCACAGCCTGGTGGCTATAGGGGCTGTTAGAAAAAGGTGTTTCATGGTCTACTCCTCCTTTCTTATCTCACAGAACCAGCAACTTGAGACAATTGGGATCTTCATTCTTTTGAGGTTATCATCTGATGCAATCCTCCTGTTCCAGGTCCTCCAAAGGAAGAAATTCACTTTGAAAGGCAGTCCCTTACACCAAATAAACTCATAATCTTTTCTGCACTACCTCTTCTGTCTCATTAATTGCCAAACAAATTTCACTGTGAAGCAGCCTTGGGTGTTTCCCGTCCACCATGGTGTGTCAATTCCACTCTCTGTGACTGGGGGCTTTATGCTTTCTAAGATATAAGTTGTCATCTCCTGAGATAGTTTTATCAACAGCTTTGTCTCATCCCAACATCCTGTTGTCACAAAGTCTTTGACTTCTAATTCCTCATCAATGGAATTTTTCCTTTCCACAAAGTATAGAGCTCTCTGTCTAGTCCAGTTGTCTAACCAGAAGCTTGAGTTACCAGTCTTCACCTGCCACCATATGTTATGTTCAACCTCTTCTCTAATTGAAGTCATCTTTCTCCACACATGTGAGGATCCCTGTCCTTTTGCCAATGTTGTGTGAACCTTCTTGCAATACTTGTTCCACATGTAAGTGCTTCATAAAAAGGATACTGATGTTCTGAAATTCCACCATAATTTTGTAAAAAAAGCTCCTGACATATCCTGTAGTGATCTGTAACCCAATCCCCCTTCAATCTTAGGATAGCACATATCTTCCCAGGATACACAGTATTTGTTCTTCGCCCCAGTAGAGTTTCCCCAAAAGAATTTAGCAAAAAGCTTATGTTGTTGTTCAATGACACCTTTTGAGGGGTTCATGGCAGATAGTACATAAATTGGCATAGATTGCAGGACATGTGCTTTTAAAATATGTCTTCCCCCAAAGGAAAGAAGTCTATTCTGCCAAGTGTGAATCCTCTTGGCAACCTTCTGAATGAGACCCTCAAAATGGGACTTGTTCTTCCTCCTATAGAACATAGGACATCCCAAGTATGTGAAGGGGAAGGAACCCATCCTTATCCCTATTATTCTCCTTATGTGAAAGCTCACTCCTATAGGAACCTTTTCATGTAGATACACCAAACTCTTGTCTAGGTTGATCAATTGACCAGACACCAATTCATACTTTCTCAAAATCTATATCATCTTACTTATGGAGGTTGGATGTCCAGAGCAGAAAAGAATAGTGTCATCTGCATATGACAAGTGGTTTATCCTTGGGCTTCATTTAGGCATCCCATAGCCTTTAAAATCTGGATCATCAAAGAGTTTGTTCAGGCTCCTAGATAATACTTCTGCTGCTATTATGAATAGAGTAGGTGATAATGGATCTCCTTGTTTTAATCCTCTGGAGGATTGAAAGAAACCAAAGGATTGTCCATTCATTAAAACTGAATACCAGTTGTTGATGATCAACCTCATCACCATGTCTATAATTCTTTCAGAAAATCCAAAACACCTTAGGACCATGAGGAGGTACTTCCAAGATACTCTATCATATGTTTTTGCCATATCCAATTTCACCACCACATTATGTAGTTTGTCCCTTCTGTGAATGTCTTTGATAATTTTCTGGGCTAGGAGGACATTCTCTATGATGCTTCCCCTCTTACAAAACCTGTTTGGTTTGTTGAGATGATCTCTGGTAGTACATGCCCCATTCTTTCCTGTAATACTTTGGAGATGATTTTGTTGGCAAAGGTACTTAGGCGAATAGGTCTTAAATCTCCAAAATATCCTACCACTTCCTTTTTAGGGATTAGAACTAGGTTGGTATGTGTGATGTACCTTGGTAGTTCTTGATCACAAAAAAAAGCTCTGACCATATTGGTAATGTCTTTTCCAATTATGTTCTAACAGCTTTGGCAGAATTGTCCTGAGAAACCATCTGGTCCACTTGCACTGTCTCCATTCATAGAGAACACCACCTTCATAACTTCCTCTTCTGTAGGCATCTTTTCCATTTATTCATTCTGCTCTGTCTTGATCAATTTAGGGATATTTTATAGCATGGAGTAATCTGTGACCTCCTAATCTTCCTTGAACTATTCTTGAAAGACTGGCACAGCTTCCTCACCAATATTCTGGATGGATGTAATCATATCCCCTTGCCTAGTTCTTATCTCTGAAATCACAAGTTTTTTCCTTCTCCCATTGAAATATGAGTGGAAGAATTTGGTGTTTATATCCCCATCGTTAAACCATTTCATCCCAGCCTTCTATTTCCAGTATTCCTCCTCTATCTTTAAGTATCTTTTCAGCTCTGCATTTGCTTAATTCAGAGTTTCTCTGTTTGCTTCTGTTGGTGACACTTCCAACTGAATTTCATTCATTTTGATCACATCTTCTAGTGTGGCAATCCTTTGGAAGATGTTTCCAAAGGTTTCCTTGCTCCATTTTGCCAAGACTGACTTCACTCTTTTCATCTTAATCTGCACTATAGTGAATGGTGATCCTGTAGCTTCCTCTCCCCAACTGTTCTCCACCCGGTCCATAAAATTTTGGTGCTTGGTCCAAAAGTTTAAGAACCTAAAAGTTTTATATGCTATCTCCTGACTAGTGTTGAAAATAAGATATAAAGGTGCATGATCTGAGCCTTGCTTGATAAGGTGCTATACTTCACTTTCTGGTAGCAAATTCATGAATTCAGTGCTACCAAAAACTCTGTCTAGTCTTTTGAAGATAATGTCTTCCTCTATTCTGCCATTCCACCAAGTATAGCTATTGGCTGTGAACTTTATCTCAGTCAAGGCACAAGTGTTGATACATTGTGCAAAGTCTGTGATTTCATTCTGAGTCACTAGGAGGCCTCCCAACTTTTTTGATTCACCTAGGATAGCATTGAAGTCCCCCCCAACAATCCAAGGAATGTTGCTGTTGTAGGAAGTATCTTCCAGGTCTTCCCATATTTCCAGTCTCTCCAATGCACTGCACCTTGCATAAATAGCTGTCACCTTGAATCTTTCACTTATGCCCCTCAGCTTAAAACTGATAGTGAGCTGTTGTAGAGTATCCTTGTAATCCTCTTCTTCCCAATTGTCATTCTAAAAGCTCCATATCTTTGCTGATATATTCACCTTAGCATTTTGCATACCTAGTTTTCTTCTATAATTGTCCATCTCTGAGGGGCTTTAGAAAGGTTCTAGAATTTCTATGTAAGAGTAATGATGTGTCTTGTTCAAATCTATTAATTGCTTAAAAGAATTTTGAGTCTTAACAGATATGATATTCCAAAATAATACTTTGTCAATCATTGAGAGATTGAGGTGGAACCCTTCTTACTCCTTGTGTTTACTTATGATGGCAATGTCGATTGCTTTGTTCCCTTTTTGTTTTTCCCTTTGAGTTGTCCATACTGCCCAGGGGATAGATCGCCCTTTCTGCTTATGTCCTCTATGTTATCTTCTAGGCTTTCATCTTCCTCTTCTTGCCTTTTTTTGTGTTTTTTTCTGATTGAGACATCTAGTCGATATTTGGTGCCTGTTGTGGAATACTTTCCCCTTATTTCCCTCCTTCTGTTAGTCTTGTGTCCTCTTTGTGCACCTCTGAGTCCTCTTTTCCCTCTTGGGAGCTACTTGTCTTCTCTGATGCTTCTTGTTCTTTTTCTCTTGTGTCTGTGGCTTGTATGGGGCTGGTATGATCTTCTTGTGATTCTTCTTCTTTTGTTTCGGAATTGTTGTTGCCTGGGGTTCTTTCCCCCTCCTTATGGGTATCTGCTATGATGTTCTCCTCATGTTTCTCCTTTCTACTGCTTGCAACCCCATTTATCTGTTGTGGCTTATGTTGTTAATTCGTAAGTGCTTTCTCTCCTTCTGGCTTAGTGCCCAAAGATAGTTCTCCATCAAGTGCTTTTTCTCCTTCTAGTTCTCCCCTTAGCTTTGCATCATAACTTAGTGGTTCACCTTCTCCTACTCCATCGTCCTGACTATCATTTAGTGTTCCAAATTTGTTTGCTATTTTTATCCCTTGACCCTTAAGTTGATCTTGTCACGGATTCCAGACCCTCTCCATTCTTCCTTCATGGTACTGCCTACCTCTTTTAGGGAAGTTTTTCTTCTTTTGTTCCTGGAATTCCTCTTCACCCTTTTTTTTCCTTTTCCTTTGTTGTCAGTGCTACCTCCTTCATCTTGTTTGTTACCCGCCTTCCCTGCATTTGTATTTTCTGTTGGGTCCTCCTTAGAATTGTCCTTAGACTTTTCCTCTTCTTCCTCCTCCTTTGGATATAGTTCAGGGTGTAGAACAAAGCATTCTTTTTCATTGTGCCCCTGGAGTTTGCAATTTTTACAGTACCTTGGTACATAGTCATATTTGATTGCAATCCATTTCTCCCTGATCTCTCTTGTTTTGATTCTCATACCAATGTTAATCCTCCTTGGAAATTCTCCTAGCAGATCTACCTCCACTTTGACCCTAGCACAACTTGGTCGTGTTTTGTTCCTTGTGGCCAGATCCACTTGTAAGGGCTTTCCTACTGCCGCAGCCAAGGAAAAAATTGCTTCTGTACCAAAAAGGTTTGGTGGAAAAGAAGGGAAGGAGATCAAACCAATTTCTATTGAGGTCTCTTTCTCCGAGTTAAACAAGGTATCCTATTTAAGGGTTCTCATAGGATATGTCCAGTGTTGGTGGGTGATATAGAACTATGGTTTTGAAAGAAGGGTGACATAGTCTTCCATCTCTCTAGCACGTATTAGGACGTATCTACTGGCCAGCAATCCAATGTTCACTTCTCCGTTTAGTTCACATTGCTTTGGTATTAATCTCCTTAGGTCTTGTATCTCTGACCATCCATAGGAAAATTTTCCTGTTATAGCATATTGTAGATCTTCATTAACAATCATCTAATCAACTTCGTCCTCCTCCCAAACAACTCTAGGTTCTCTATGTAGGTATGCAACTTGCTTCATAGGTATGGCTTTGTGGGTGGGTTTAATGGGTTTTATCGTGTTGGCAAAGGTAGTCGTTAAGGTTTGTCCGGTGTTGGATAGGATGTGTAGTGTTGGCCCAGCCTCCGGTGGTGGTGGCTGGCCACAACCATCATGGCCATGGCTTCCGGCATGTAGGCAAAGATTAGGGTTGAGCTAAAATTTCGGAGTTCAGAGCGTTAATATTAGTTTTAGAGAGGGAGAGGAAATTTTTTTTACTTTTTTGTACATGTTAATTTGGTTTATTACAAATAAATTATCAAAATAATATTTTTTAAAAATATTAATAGCAATCATGTGTTTTAGTTGCGCCAAAAAATCGATCATATGTCCCGTTTTTATATAGATATATAGATTACCGATAATTATATTAAACTAGTAAAATCTCCCGCGCTTCTCGCGACCCTAATCAAAATTGTGAATTTATAATATAATCTCATTATAAAATTAAATTCAAATAAAAAAATTTACACATATATATGTATAAATATTTTTATGCATATGATTAGAAAAAATAATTTTATAATTATTTGATGAAATCATAAATATAAATATGTTGTTTGCAAGCAAACCCAATAATGCCAAGAGGTGGATTAGGTACACTCTTTCCTTAGATGGAGACAACGCTAAGGCAGCCTATAATCTCAGTTCTTTTTCTAAACGAGGGACTCATATTCATGAGTTATTAGTGGGAAAGGTATTTTGTCTAATTAGATCCAACACTTTTGACCCTCCACTTGGACAAACAACTGGCAACATCCATAGTACAGAAGCGAACTAAAATAAGAGTATATTAGAACTACTACCCTATATACTTTCGAATTACAATATGTACGAACAAATTTGTTCTCAAGTTTACCAACCTCTATTTTGCAAAATATCGATCTTCCTTTAAGAAGTTGTAAGCTGCAAAATGAATCTGTCACTTTTCAGATGAGGCTCGTTTAACTCCAAAACTCTCACCTTCCCTTTGCCACCCTTCCACTATATTTTCTTGAAATATTATTAATTGTCATATATATTTCTTTATTGTTTATTTTTTCAATTGTTTGGTAGTATTGACTAAATTGTATTAAGCTTTTTTTAGAGGAATATGTAAAACTACATAATTTAACTAATAGAAGAAAAATCATGTGACGTTTGGTTATATACCGTGTAAAATGTATATATAATTATTTTTGGTGAAATAATTTTTTATGCACAGAGAAACTTACATTATTGCATTAAATAAAAATATAATATGACCAAGTTAGCTGCCCATATGCGGCACGAGAAGGCATAATTCTCCTGAGTTACACCATGTAATTACATTTTAAAAATCAAGAACTCAACCTATCTTTTCTTAATATTTAGAACTTTGAGCCTTCAGCCAAATTCATATTAAAACATGATTTCAAATCCTGCACTTAAACTGGAATAAGTAATCCATATCAATCTTACTGTTATCTAGCTTAAAGTTTGATGTGACCACATTGGTTTTGTATACTACCTGTGTTTATTCCACATATTATTGACATGTAAAATTATAGCTTGGTCTGAAAGTAACTGCTTTTGAAACTATAATACTTGCAAATACCTTGTTAGCCGAATCAATCATCAACATACCATCTGCTGCATATATATTGTCTTCCGCTCTAATGCATGTGCGGAAAATTCAAAACCTTTCAATTTCCCAACTCAAAACACCATGGAGTACAGAAGATTAGCGAAGTGTGGTTTTGATCCACTTATTAGTCAATAAAGTTCTTTATGTATCAAGAATTATGTAAAACAACATAGTTTTAACTGAATCTAATAAAATTAAAGTAAGATTTTATTTGGGCCAACGTAACCTAGAAGTTATATGTACAGATGAAAAGAAATCCATTAAACTAAGAAAATGTCCCAGTGAACTCTGGTGGGATAAGCTTATACCATTACTATGCTTTTAGCTTTAGTGATGAGAGTTTTGAATAGTTTGTTCATGTGTGAAGAGAGGCTACCTTTTTTGCAATGCTTATGATCATATGTACTTGCTGCAAAAAAAATTCATAGGCACAAGAAACAATCGTAAACAATCAACTTGTACTAGAACTAGCATGGCATTTCACATCCACCATCTAAGCTAATCTCTTGGCGACTAGAAAACAATCAACTTAGATGATAAATAATCTATATTCCTTTTGCATACTACCTGTTGCCATGTTTCTAAAATAAAACATGAAAATGCTGGAGTAGGAGTACTGTGGATAATACCTTGAAGATGATGATTAGTGTTAACATAATGACCTGCTCTATCGTTATGAGTACACCATTCGTGCAAAGTTTTGGGTTGGAAAACTTTTGAATTTGGAAGTTGGAAATTTTAGGCTAGGCTAATCTCGGATGATTTCTGAGTGAGATATGGTCTAGGGAAATCTAGGAAAATATTGGGTAAAATGTCTTGGGTTGAGCTAGTTTTTACATTAGCTAAGGCATTATGGAGTCCGAGGGGCTTTTCAGAAGTGTATTCGGGTGAGTAGAACTCCCGATATCAAAGTTGACGTGAAAGGGTTGGTTTGGAACGTCAGGAAATGAAGTGTTTTGTAAAATGGGCGATTCTAAGGAATTTTCCGAGTTCTTGTTCTGTGTCAACCGCTATAGCAATTGACACCGCACTACAGATATGACCGCTATAGAGGAGAAATTCCCACTATAGCAGAAGTCAAGGCAGTCAGCACCGCCATAGCTGGCGGGTTTCACTACGGCGGTGCCGCTATAGCGGTATGGGGAGCACTATAGCAGAGTAAGTCACAGGAAATGCAGAAACTTTTCCAAAAACGTTTAAAAATTATCAAGAACGTTTTGGAAAAGGGGATAGGTGATTTGGGAAATTTCATATCAATTTTCCACCAAATTTCTTCATAAAGGTAAGGATTTTACTCCCCTACTACAGAACTTTGATTCCCGAACTTTAGAATCATTAACTATGGGTTTGGAGAAAGGTTTGGCTTGACCTAAGAAGGTAGAATCCAGGGTAATGGGGGATTCTAGGGTGTAGAAACTCTTGGGTCTTTTTTATAATTGTTCGTATATATATGATCTATTCACCATAATTTACTTAATGTATCCGTAAAAATGATAGTTTTAGGTCAATTAATAGCGGGAAAGCCCTGCGATGGGTGGAAAGATTATGGTTTGGCATGGGGATTAGGATTTGAGTATACTCTGGGAATTGTTAGGCCATTTGGATTGATTTTAGTTATGTGTAATTGTTTTTAGACCGAAGGCAAGCGAAAGCTTTAGGAAATGAGAAGGCTCATGTCCAGTGAGAGCTTTCAAGCTAATTTGAGGTAGGTGATGGTTGTTGTTTTCCCAAATGAAATATGTGTTCATGTAACTGTTGCTTAGTATTGTATGTGTGTTGCATGGTTTAGGGAATAGAATTATGAATTTCTAAATATCTGATTGTCAATCATGTGAAATGAACTTGTCTTTGTTGCTTGTTGGTTTACAAGTATGATTTCGTTTATTAATTGTTGATTGTTGAATTGTGTATGACATTCGGTTGGCTCGGGTACCACGCCTGGTATGGAATATATATTGGTTGGCTCGAGTACCACATCTGATATGGAATACACATTGGTTGGCTCAGGTACCACACTTGGTACGGGATACATATATCAGTTGGCTCGGGTACCACGCCTGGTATGAGTTTGTTAATACTTGTTTGATTGCATTCTGTTAATGATTTCATGAGTGGACTGGGTTATTTTGTTAAATGTGATTGTTGCATATTGGTCTATAAGTGGCCGGGTGGATGCACTTATATGTGGGGTTGGTTCTGTGGTAGACTGGAATTGCATGTTGAACACTTAGGTGTTGTCCTAGGTAACCTTGGTTGGTTCGGGTTACTTGAAAAGGGTCATCTTGTTTGTATTTGTTGTTGTGGTGGTGGTTGTTGGACCTGTTTCATGTAGTTGGTAAGTTAGGTGAAGGACTGAGAGTCTGGGATTATATTTCTTGCTTGTGTATACATGTTTGTCTTACTTTACTCAGCCTTAGTTTAATGTTCATATGATTTTTATTGGAGCTAGCCAATGATCCTACCAGTACACTGTGGTTTTGTGTACTGATACTGCACTTGATTTCCTTTTGTGAGTACAGGATATTTTTTGACAACTGCTACGCGACCCTAGTTGTAGTCCCGGCGTTTCCAGAATCCAAGGGTAAGCTGCTTCTTCTAGGCTACCATGGTTTCATCTAGTATATTCCTAGTCCATTGTTTTGGATTGAGACTCTTTTGTTTTTGAGGTTGCCCCCGCACTCGAGACGTTGGTAGATATTTTGGCACACGACTTTCAGATTCTAGGGGTGTTTTTTGCAGGAGTTTTATTATTAGTATTTTTAGCTATGAATGCTAGTTTAATATAATGCATCTCATTTTGAGCTATTAGTTTCACTAAGTGTTGAGTTGATTTATGAGTTCGCTCATCCGGGGTTTTTGGGTGAGTGTCCGTCGCGATGGTTTGGGTCATGACAATGATAGTATTAGAGCCTAGGTTCATTGATCTCGTCGTACCAAAATAGGTCTAGTAGAGTTTTGCAGAAAAGGTTGGAGACGTCTGTACTTTTATTCGAGAGGCTATAGAACTTTAGGAAACTATCTCTTCTTTCTTCCTTCGTGCTATAACTTGATTCCAATTGGTATCTGGTGATACAAATTGGTATCTAACTCCCTTCCCTCTTTTGTCCACTGATGGTTGATACAAGGCGTAACATAGTAAAGGTAGCTATTCCAGCTGCGGGGCGGGCAGCCAGAGGGAGATGCAAGGGCATAGAAATAGCAACACCCGCCAGGGATGGAGCTCAAGTTGCGGCTGGGCCAAGAACAGCGAACCCTTTCCCACCCCAGGATCCTGTTGAGGAGGAGGTTGAGGTTGTAATTGAGGAGGACGTGGAACAAGAGGGGGCAGCACCGGCTGGCAGTGCAGGCTTTCCCTCTATATCGCCTGAGGTATTTCAACAGGTGTGGGTTTTTCTGAGTGGGCTGGCGGGTACTGGAGTGAACCCTAATGCGATAGTTGATCAAGTTCCAAGAAGTCAACCAGCTATTGCAGCGGCTCAATGTATGGATGCGGCATTGGGTACTGATGCTTTCTTCCATCTGATACTAGGCCTTATTATGACCGGGGCCGAACACAAGATACTGATCAAATTCTTGAAACTAAAACCTTCAACATTTCATGGTACTGAGAAGGAGGATGCCTTTGAGTTTATTCTAGATTGCTATTAGAGGTTGTATAAGTTAGGCATTGTGCAGTAGCATGGGGTAGAATTTGTTACTTTTCATCTTTAAGGTGATGCCAAGTAGTGGTGGAGAGCTCATATAGAGTGTCGACCATCAAATCTGCCTCCGATGACTTGGGCATAATTTCATGTCTGTTCTTGGAGAAATATGTGCCTTGCACTTTGAGGGATCATAAGAAGGATGAGTTTCTAGCCCTTGAGCAGGGTAACATGTCTGTTTCAGCCTATGAGGCTAAATTTCATGCCTTGTCACTTTATGTTACCCAACTTCTGGGTACTGAGGTGGAGTGGATTCATCTGTATGTTAAGGGTCTGAATACTGAGTTTCAGGTTTTGTTTGTGCATATGACCTCAGCAGGAAAGAGTTTTAATGAGGTAACGAATAATGTGAAAAAACTGGAGGAGGTCAGACAGGTTGGTCAGGCTAAGGTGTTAGCCAAGAAGTCCCAGAATTAAGATAATTTTAGTGGTTTTTACTCTAGGGGTCACAGTCAGCAGGTGTATTCGGCTAGTCCTATTCAGTCACCCCTGCCAGCTACTGCAGGTAGTTTTCCATGAGCCAGTCAGCAGTTTTCAACTTCTAGAGGCCAGGAGACTTCTTATACTTCTACTAGCAGGTCTACTCTTGACCGTGGATATTTTCATTGTGGTAATCTGAGTCACTTCAAGAGAGAATGCTCTCACAGGCAGGTAGGAAATCAGACTCAGCAACAAAGCAAGGTTGTGGTTTCGGCAGGTGGAGGAGGCAATTTCAGGGGTCGTCCACAGAGTGGGAGAGGTAATTTTCAAGGAGGCCATGGGAACAGAGGGAATGGTGGTTCGTGCAAGGGAGTAGCGCAGCCATCCAAAAAGGTTGCTCGGATTGATGACAGTGCCCATTGTTATGCATTCCCGGGAAAATCTAAAGCCGAGGCGTCGGATGCTATGATAACAGGTATAATTCTAGTCTATAACCGGATGGCTTGTGTATTATTTGATCCAGGTTCCACATATTCATATGTATCTGTAAAATTTGCTTTGCGTCTGGATTTGATTTGTGATGTCCTTGATTTTCCTATTCATATTTCTAACCCGATCGAAGAGTCTGTGGTAGTAACCCATGTGTATCGTACTTGTCCTGTGATGTTTGTAAGGTTGGAGACTTGGGTAAATTTAGTTATTCTGGACATGCTGGATTTTGATGTTATTTTGGATATGACTTGGTTGTCTCCATATCATGCTATATTAAACTGTAATGCTAAGACAGTGACTCTATAGATTTTGGGTAAGGATAGACTCGAGTGGGAAGGCGTGTACAAGCCTAAGCCGTGAAGATTATATCCTTTTTTCAGGCTAGGAAGTTAGTGGGGAAAGGTTGTTTGGCCTTCTTGGCTCATTTTTGGGATGTTAGTGTGGAGCCCCCTTCGATTGAGTCAGTTCCAATGGTTTTTGAATTTCAGGAGGTGTTCCAAGTGGATTTGCCTGGCATGCCTTCGAATAGGGATATTGGCTTTTGTATAGATTTGGAGTCGGGCACTTGCCCAATATCTATTCCTCCTTACCCTATGGCTCCAGTAGAGTTGAGGGAACTTAAGACTAAGCTTCAGGAACTTTTAGATAAGGGTTTTATTCATCCCAGTGCTTCACCTTGGGGTGCTCTGATATTGTTTATGAAGAGAAAGGAGGGTAGTATGAGGATGTGTATAGACTACAGGCAACTGAATAAGGTCACCATTTGAAATAAGTATCCCTTACCCCGCGTAGATGACCTTTTTGATCAGTTGTAGGGTGCTTCAGTATTTTCAAAGATTGACTTGAGATCAGGAAACCCTCAGTTAAAAATTAGGCCGGATGATATACCTAAGACGACATTTCAGACTCGGTATGGGCATTATGAGTTCTTGGTAATGTTGTTTGGGTTGAACAATGCACCGGTGGCTTTCATGATTTCATGAATGGTGTATTTAAATCATTTCTGGATTCGTTCGTCATTGTTTTTGTAAATGACATTCTGATTTACTCCAAGAGTAAGGAGTAGCATGCCGAGCATCTTCCCATTATTCTGGGGATATTGAGGCACAAGAAATTATATGCTAAGTTTTCAAAGTGTGAGTTTTGGTTATCTTCGATTGCCTTCTTAGGGTATATGGTTTCAGAAAAGGAGGTGATGATGGATCCCCAAAAAATCAAGGCAGTTAAGAGTTGAATCCGGCCTAGCTCTGTGACTGAGGTTAGGAGTTGTGTGGGGCTTGCAGGCTATTATCGTCGGTTTGTCAAGAACTTTGCTTGCATTGCCACTCACTTGACAAGGTTGACTCAGAAGGAGGTACCTTTTGTTTGGTCTGACAAGTGTGAAGAGAGCTTTCAAAAGCTCAAGCACTTTTGACTACAGCTCTCATCCTATCATTGTCGGTTGAAGGTAAAGATTTCATTATGTTTTGTGATGCTTCAAATTTGGGTTTGGGTGCTGTGTTGATGCAGGACAGGAATGTTATAGCTTATACTTCTAGGAAGTTGAAGCCTCATGAGAGGAATTATCCAACCCACGATTTGGAGTTGGCACGGTGGTCTTCGCACTCAAGATCTGGAGACACTACCTTTATGGTGTCAAGTGTAAAGTGTTCACAGACCATCGCAGCCTGCAACATATGTTTACACAGAAGGATTTGAACCTGAGATAGAGGAGGTGGATGGAATTTTTGAAGGATTATGATGTGGCCATACAGTATCATTCAGGTAAGGCTAATATGGTGGAAGACGCATTGAGCCGAAAAGCGATTAGTATGGGGGGGTTTGGCTTCTTTGCGGGTATCCAAGTGACCCTTGGCTAAAGAGATTCAGGCTCTACAATCCAAGTTCATGCAGTTAGGCATATTAGAACAAGGTAGGGTGTTGGCCAGTATTGAGGTTAAACCCACATTTCTATAGGAAATCAAAGCCAAACAGTTTCAGGATGCACAATTGAACAAGCTTTGGAACAAGATGGTGTTCGGGGATGCTCGGGATCCCACATTGGATGCTAGTGGAGTATTGTGCTTTAGACGGTGGATTTGTGTTCCTCGAGTTAATGACTTGATACAAAATGTGTTGTTACAAGTTCATGGTTCACGGTATTCAATTCATCCGGGCATAACCAAAATGTACTGGGACTTGAGGCGACTTTATTGATGTCCTGAGATGAAAAGGGACATAGCGGAATATGTGTCCAAGTGTCAAAATTGTCAGCAGGTTAAGTATGAGAATTAAAGGTCTGCCGGATTGCTTGAGAGGATGCCCATTCCTGAGCGGAAGTGGGAAAGAATAGCCATGGATTTTGTGGTGGGTCTTCCTAAGACCTTGGAAAAGTATGACTCCATTTGGGTCATCGTAGACAGGCTGACCAAGTCAGCTCATTTCATTCCGGTCAGGGTGGATTATAATACACAACAGTTAGCTAAGATCTATGTTAAGGAAATTGTGAGATTGCATGGGGTGCCACTCTCCATCATTTTAGACAAGGGTACGCAGTTTACTTCTAAGCTCTAGGGCAAGTTGCATGAAGAGTTGGGCACCCAACTCACTTTCAGCATAGCTTTTCATCCACAGACAGATGGTCAGTGTCACGACCCAACCCGAAGAGTATTCTCCCACAATGTATGTTGGTAGGTCGGCTTTCGGAGTTTGAGGCAACTCCAGACTTGAGTCCCGGAACCATAGCCATTCAACGGGATTCGAAAAGGACCAAGAAGGATCCTATCCATCAGGAGAAAGAGAAGGAGTAGGAGCTAGCTTTAGGTATGGAATCGAATGAGAGATAAACAATGAGACAAATAAGAGCACTTAGACAATTAACTTTGAGTTGGTTAGCTACCTCTCATTTTGTTCTAGGATTCTTCTTCTTCATAAATCCACTATACCTTTTACGTCAAGGAATACGTGGAGTAACTCCCGATATAACAGTAAAAGCAAGAAGTGTAGGTGGATTGACTTATCAAGTTCCCATTGCATTAAGGAGATAACAGCTCGGACAAGGGCTAAGACCGGATAAACTTTGATTTTCGGCTAACCCAGCACTAACTCTTCAATAGATTTCACTTTTAATAGGCCATGAACTAGATCAAATCATTCTCAACGAGTCCATAAGAACCTTTTCGCAAATCCCAGCATACCCCAGAACCTCTTAACGTTACACCACTAAATCCCCAATCCTTTCCGTCATTAGTAATATCAATTCGTTTTTCCTATTCACTAGTACACTGTGCGCTACAACTAGCAGCCCCTTTCAAAGCTCCAATAAGGTATCGAGAGGGCTATCACAGTCAGGTGCGAATTTCTCTTCCTATAAAGGTTAAGGAGTCAATTGAGCATCTCAGCGGCAGTATTGAATACCCGGATCGAATCAGAGTTCACGCCGCCCGCCCTGAACAAATAGGAGGCATGAGCCACAGGTCGCATGCGGCCGTACTTCTTGCTTTGAAACCTATTCGGATGGTGCAAGATACGATACACTTTGCTTTCTTGTTGCATGAAAGTTCTTGAGCGACCATCGGGAAATATTTTTTGCAAGGAAGGCAGCCGATTCGTCCGTCTAATCTTAGAAATTGCCTTATTAAGGTCCCATCCGTTGTAACCCTTACATTGCATTCTAGCGAGTTTGAAGTTTTATTTTTCATTTCATGTGGTTCCTCGGTGGGTAGGGCTTCCATTAGTATAGTACCGTGAGCTAGTGCAGGTGAAGTGAAGCTTTTGTTGATTGATTCCAGACAGGTCTCTCGATCCTTATTTCTCGCTCTCATCTATTTTATATAGATGATTGGTCTCAAGCGTGAAACTCCCCAGGGATTAAAAAAGAAATTCTACTTTTTCCTAAAATAAGAAAGGATGGAGTTTTTAGGTAACAAACTACGCCAAACAAGCTAATCCTGTAGCAAGAAAAAAAGTAGAAAGGAACCAGGGTGGTTTTCTCTGGCTTTTTTGCTTCAATAGCAGAAGAAAAGAAGTCAAATCCATGAAACTTTCTTGCCCAGCCCAGCCTAAAGATCCTATCCTCTTGCAGCTGGAGCTCTTGATGGCAGGGGCAAGACAGTTCATGACAGTCCGAAAAAACTTCTGTCTACACGCTTTCGAGTATAGAATAGACGAGACGGTTGTGATTGACAAAGTAGGGGGAGGTGAGTCTTGTCTCCTTTCACTTTGTCGTACTTGGAGGTCCCGGATCGGATTGAGAAATAAGTGAAGGAGCTTGACCAATCCCATTGAGGGAAGTAGGTCGTGAATGGCACCCACCTAACTCCCGGATGAGCGAACCAATAGAGTTTCACCCTTTCCTAGACTAACAGCCTAAAACCAACAAGTATCAAAATAAACTAGCAATGAAAATAAGATCAACTACTCAAAATATTTATCATAATTAATAACCTGTGGAAAATCCCACCTACGAACTGAAAGTCATCGTACCAAACATCAATACCAAATATAGAGCACGGGGATGCAACCCCAAACAAAATAAGAATAGTTTTTAAGTCCGAACAAATGGACCAAAACTCTAATGATAATCCCAAGGTAACTCGAATTGACAGCTCACCCTTGAAGATCGGAAACGTCGGTACTAAATCTGAGGTCTCATCTCAGTCGCTGGAAGATTTCATGTACTCACTAAAAGAAACACAAGTGCAGTATCAGTACACCACCACTGTGTACTGGTGGGATCATCAGCCAGTATTCAAGAAAACAGTATATAAATAGTATACAAAATCCAGTAACAAGTATGGAAAACATGCAACAATATCACAGGCATCTCTAGACTGCAGGTCTCTACCTAGCTTGTTACCGCATGAATCCATCTCTTAAAGTTCTATTCCACCAAAAAAAATAACCATAACCACACCTTACCGTCTATCCCGGACACACCTTGGAATCCCCTCTAGATAACTACCACAAGAAGTGAGTACCCGGCCTAAACCAAGACCAATTCAACAGTTATACAATAGTTCCTGGCCACTCAAGGACCACCAATCAATAACACTTTTCGATAACAACCCGGTCTATTCAAGGAACCAATATCAAGTATCACATTCAGTAAAACAACCTGGTCCTCTCACGGAACCAATATCAACCAATGCAATACAATAATCAATGAAACAGTGCAAGATGCAATAAAGTAAACTTATACCAGGGGTGGTACCCGTGCCAACCTAATGTGTTATACCTGTACCAGGCATGGTACCCGTGCCAACCGAATGTTATACCCATACCAGGCGTGGTACACAATCCAACCAAATGTCAAAAACCACAGTCAATATATGAATGCACACCCCTTGTAAAGCCAACAAGTAAAAACCATTCAAACATAGACTGTAAACCGAACTTAGATATTCCACACAATTCCCCTAAGCAATGTAATGCACATAATTACTTAGACAACGAGTACAATGAATATACACATTCACAGAAATATGAAAGCCATCACCTACCTTGAATGTTCCAAGCTCTATTCAACCCGAGCTTTCCCGTGTTCCAAATTCCTCTCACGTTCTTGGTCTAAAAATAACACATAATGCATACAATTAACATACAGGCCTATACATTACCCTGATTATACCAAATCCCCAAACCACAGGCCACCCATGATCATCCCACCCTTTTCCCGGGCTTTGCCACCATTAATTCTCCTAGTCTTATCATTTTTTACGGATAAAACAGGAATTAAACAGTCTATGATCATTTTAACGTACCTAAATCAACACCCAAGAACATACATGTTAGGAACCCCCTTCTTCCCCGAATTCCATCATCCCTAGGTCTTTCCAACCTTCCCCAATTTCTCTCCTAGCAATTCTACCACATAGGAAATGTAGTACAAAGTGTGGAGAACGAAAACCTTACCTTAGGAACTATTTTTGGCGGAGGAATGAAGAAAATCGCTTGGATTCTCCCAGCCCTTCTCTCAAAACAAACTTGTAAAATTCTGATGTTTTGAGAGCTATTTGTGCATTAAAAACCCGTCGGCCTACTATAGCGGTCCCCGCTCCGCTATAGCGGTCACCTGCCGCTATAGCGGTCTTAAGTGAGTGGACCGCCCCTTAACCCCGCCACTATAGCAGTAATTTCTACAGCTATAGCAGTGGCCGCTATCACACGTGATAGCGCTCATCATGGGCAGAAAGTCTATAAATTTGTTAGTTTTGGCTTTTTCAGAACACACTTGGTTCCCCTGATGTCCCAAAATAACCCTTTCACGTCAAACGCGATTCTGGGAGTTCAACTTACCCAAAATCGATTCCAAAAAGTGTCCCGGACTCCTTTATGTCTTGGCTACGTGGAAAACTAGCTCAATCTAAGACACCTAAACCCATTTTTACCCAGATTTCCCTAGACTCTACCTCACTCCAAAATCAGCCGAGGCTAGCCTAGCTAGAATTTCAAACTCCCAAACCCAGAGTTTTCTAACTCTAAGACTTAGCACGATTGAACTAACCGTAACGACGGACCCTGTTGTTACAACAGATACTAATTTACCCATCGTTCATCCCCAAATGATCAAACCTGAAATTACAGAAATAAAAAGAAGGAAGTGTAGTACCTTAATCCTCAAACAATTGAGGGTACTTGTCCCACATGTCCTTCTCGGTTTCCCAAGTGTCTTCACCATATCAATCACTTTTTTTCTCAACCTCCGGACATCCCGAGCAAGAATCAAGACCGGTTCCTCCTCATAGCGAAGATCCTTATCAAAAAGTACCTCATCCCACTTGATGAAGTAGTCCCCATCCCCATGGTATCGCTTGAGCATGGATACATGGAATACCGAATGGACGCGCAACAAACTAGGTGGAAGTGCTAACTTTTAAGCTACTGGCCCCACCATCTCAAGGACCTCAAACGGACCGATAAACCGAGGGCTAAGCTTTCCCTTCTTACCAAACTGCATAACCCCTTTCATTGGTGACACTTTTAGCAATACTTGTTCACCAACCTGAAAGTCCATGTCCCGGACCTTATGATCTGCGTACTCCTTATGGCTGCTTTGAGCAACCAACAACTTAGTCTGTATGCCTCTTACTTTTTCCTGCGCTTCCTTCACTAAGTCTATGCCCAGAGGCTTCACATAACCTTCCTCAAACCACCCAATCGGAGATTAGAAGTTTCTCCCTTACAGGGCCTCAAACGGTGCCATATCGATACTGGAGTGATAGTTGTTGTTGTACGAGAATTCGCACAACGATAGAAACTGGTCCCAATAACCACCGAAGTCCATTACACATGCTCTCAGCATGTCCTCCAATACCTAAATTGTCCTCTTCGACTGACCATCAGACTGAGGATAGAAATTTGTGCTAAAGGTGGGTTGTGTACCCAACTCTTCATGTAACTTACCCCAGAACTTAGAAGTAAACTGCGTACCACTGTCTGAAATGATGGACAATGGTACCCCATGAAGTCTTACAATCGCCTTCACGTAGATCTTGGCCAATTTTTGCAAATTGTAATCTACCCTGATCGGAATGAAATGAGCAGACTTGGTCAGCCTGTCAACAATGACCCAAATTGAGTCATACTTCCCCAATGTCTTGGGAAGACCCACCATGAAATCCATGGCTATCCTCTCCCACATCCACTTTGGAATTGACATCCTCTGAAGTAGTCATGCAGGTCTTTGATGTTCATATTTTAGCTGCTGGCAATTCTGGCACTTGAACACAAAATCAACTATGTCCCTTTTTATCCCGGGCCACCAGTAACGCTTCCTCAAGTTCCTGTACATTTTGGTTACACCCGGATGGATTGAGTAGAGCGAACCATGAGCTTCTGTTAAGATTTTCTGAATGATATCATCAACCCGAGGAACACAAATCCTCTCCCTGAAATGCAATACACCACCAGAGTCTAGCATGACATCTCTAGACTCCTCGGATATCACTTTACTCCGCAACTTGCCCAGTTTCGGATCATGAAACTATTTTACCTTTATTTCTTCTATAAAGGTGGCCTTGACCTCAATGCTGGCCAACAACCCGCCTCGGTTTGAGACACCCAAGTGCATGAACTTGGCCTCCAGAGCCTGAATTTCCTTAGCTAGCAGTCATTTGGACACCCCCTAACAAGCCAAGCTACCCATGCTAATAGTTTTCTGTCTCAATGCGTCTGCCACCACATTAGCCTTACCCAGATGGTACTGAATGGTCACATCATAATCTTTCAACAACTTCATCCACCTTCTCTGCCTCAGATTCAAATCCTTCTGAGTGAAAACATGTTGCAGACTGCGATGATCTATGAATACTTCACACTTGACACCATAAAGGTAGTGTCTCCAGATTTTCAAAGCAAAAACCACTGTTGCTAACTCTAAATTGTGAGTCGTGTAATTCCTCTCATGCACCTTCAACTGCCTGGATGCATAGTCTATCAAATTCCTATACTGCATCAACACAGCACCCAAACCAGAAAGTGAAGCATCACAGTAAACAATAAAGTCCTTCACAAACCTCCGGTAGTACCCCGCGAGCCCAACAAAACTTCTCACCTCTATCACAGAGCTAGGCCGGACCCAACTCTTAACTACATCAATTTTCTAGGGTTCCACCATCACCTTATTTTCTGACACCACATGCCCCAAAAATGCCACAGAAGTCAACAAAAACTCACACTTAGTGAATTTTGCATAAAGCTTTTGGTGCCTCAAGATGTCCAGCACAATGTGAATATGATTAGCATGCTCCTCCCTACTCTTAGAGTAGATCAAAATATCATCAATAAAAATGATAACAAAAGAATCCAAGTAGTACTTAAACACCCCATTCATCAAACTCATGAATGTTGTCGGCACATTGGTCAAACCAAATGACATTACTAGAAACTCGTAATGTCCATACCGAGAATGAAAAGTAGTTTTTGGAATATCCTCAGGCCTAATCTTTAGCTGATGGTACCCCAACTTCAAGTCGATTTTCAAAAACACCGATGCACCCTGAAGCTGGTCAAACAAATCATCTATCCGGGGTAAAGGATACTTATTCCGGATGGTCACCATGTTCAACTGTCTGTAGTCTATGCACATCCACGTACTACCATCCTTCCTTTTCACAAAGAAAATCAAAGTCCCCCAAGGTGAAGCACTGAGATGTATAAATCCCTTATCTAGGAGTTCCTGCACCTGAGTCTTAAGTGCCCTTAACTCTGCCGGAGCCATTCTATACGGAGGAATAGAGATGGGATGAGTCCCTGGCTCCAAATCAATACAAAAATCTATATCCCTGTCCGGAAGCATACCAGGCAAATCTGTTGGAAACACCTCTACAAATTCAGACACCATCGAAACTGACTCAATAGAAGGGGACTCCAAACTATCATCCCGGAGATAAACAAAGAAGGCTAGACACCCCCTTCCCACTAGCTTCCTAGCCAGAACAAACGTTATTATCTTAACTGGCTTTGGCCTGTATACACATTCCCACTCTAATCTATCTTTACCCAGAATTTCTAGAGTCACAGTTTTGGTGTTACAGTTCAACACAGCATGATAAAGAGATAGCCAGGTCATACCCAAGATAATATGAAAATTATCCATATCCAGAATCACTAAACCTACCCAAGTACGTAGTCCCACAAATACAACGGAACATTCACGATACACATGAGTCACAAACACTGACTCTCCAACCGGGGTAGATACATGAATAGGGGAATCAAGAATATCACAATTCAAATTCAGACTCAAAGCAAAACTAATAGACACATAAGAATATGTAAATCCTGGGTCAAATAATACTGAGGCCATTTTATCACAGACAAGAATAGTACCTGTGATCACCGCATCTGAGGCTTCCGCCTCAGTCCTTCCTGGAAAAGCATAGCAATGTGCCCGATCATCAATCCAAGAAACTTCCCGGGCTGGCTGCGCTGCCGTTCCCTCGGTCTCCCTGGAAATTACCTCGCCCACCCTGTGGATGACCCCTAGCATTACCACCTATGCATATCGGAACCACTGCTCTAGTCTGTTGCTGACCCTGATTACCTGCCTGCCTATGTGGACACTCCCTCTTAAAGTGGCCCAACTCACCACAATGGAAGTAACCACGGTCCAAAGTAGGCCTGCTAGCTGATGTATTAGATGCCCCCTGGCCTCTAGGAGCTAAAGACTGAGCTCCCTGACGACCACCTGTAGTAGCTAGCAGAGCTGACTGAATAGGACGAGCCGAGTAAGCCTGCTAATGTTGGCCCCTGGAGTATGAACCACCAAAATTTCCCTCATTCCGGGGACTTTTGGCTAAAGCTTTAGCCTACCCCACTTGCCTAACTCCCTCAATATTCTTCACATAGTCCACCACATCATTAAAACCCTTGTCTGAAGAAGTTATATGCACTGACAGTACCTGCAGATCACTATTCAGACCCTTGAAAAACAACTGGACTCGTTCCTCCTCGGAACCCAACATCTGTGTAGCAAAATGAGACAACGCATGAAATTTAGCCTCATAAGTTGTGACCGACATGCCACACTGCTCCAAGTTCAGAAACTCATCCTTCTTCCAATCCCTCAAAATACGAGGATTGTACTTCTCTAGAAACAAGGCATGGAACTGCTCCCAAGTCAGTGGAGGTAAAATAGATGACTGACACTCAACATGAGACCTCCACCACTGCTTGGCATCAACATGCAGCTGAAAAGTGACAAACTCCATCCTATGCTGACGTACAATACCCAATTTATGCAACCTCTCATGGCAATCCAGGATGAACTCATAAGCATCCTCATTGTCTGTACCCTGAAACATTGGAGGTTTCAGTTTAAGGAACTTAGTCAGCATCTCATGCTCATTGCCTGTCATCACTGGGCCTAACATCAGCCTGAGAAGATCATTTGTGCCTGAAGTTACATCCATCCTTGGTGTAGTAGTAACTGTCGACTGAGTATCCAAGTCCTGATTCGCATAATCTATGGGTATGGCTCCAGCACCAACCAACCCACTCAAAATATCTCACACCTGCTTGAAAGCCTCTGGTGTCATATTAAGAAGGCCTGCACCCCCAACCGGTACCTCCTCCTTCTGAGCTCCTCCATCTTCTACCACTTCTTCTTCTACATCCGCAGCCACATGATCCTGAGGTGGGGGGGGTTAACTCACGTGCAGTAGCAATAGCAGCTCGAGCTCCACCCCTGGCGGGTGCGGCTCCAGCTCGTCCCCTACCTCTGCCGTGAACTGTCGGGCCCACTGTTGAGACCGCTGGCCTTGCTCCGTTATTCCTTGTAGTAACCATATGCGAACAGAAGAGTGAATGAAGTTAGATACCAATTTGTATCACCAGATACCAATTGGAATCGAGTTATAGCACGAAAGAAAAGAAGGAAGTGATAGTTTTTTCGTAAAGCCCCATAGCCTCTCGAAGAAAAGTACGGATGTCTCCGCACCATTCCGCAAGACTCTACTAGACCTCTTTGGTACAACGAGATCAATGAACATAGGCTCTGATACCATCTTTGTCATGACCCAACCCATCGTGAGTGGCACCCTCCCAACCTTCGGATGAGCGAACCAATAGAGTTCCACCCTTGCCTAGACTAACAGCCTAAAACCAGCAAGCATCAAACTAAAGCAATAAAAATAAGATCAACTACTCAAAATACTTATCATAATTAATAAGCTGCGGAAAATCCCACCTAGGAACTGAAAGTCATCGTACCAAACATCAATAGCAAATCTAGAGTACGTGGACCCCAAAAAAAATAAGAATAGTTTTTAAGTCCAAACAAATGGACTAAAACTCTAATGATAATCCCAAGGTAGCTCAAATCGACAACTCACCCTTGAAGATCGGAAACGTCGGTGCTAAATTTGAGGTCTCGTCTCAGCCGCTGGAAGATTTTTTGTACTCACCAAAAGAAAGACAAGTGCAGTATCAGTACACCACCACTGTGTACTGGTAGGATCATCAGCTAGTATTCAAGAAAACAGTATAGAAATAGTACGCAAAATCCAGTAACAAGTATGGCAAACATGCAACAATATCACAGGCATCTCTAGACTGCAGGTCTCTACCTAGCTTGTTACCGCATGAATCCATCTCTTAAATTCTATTCCAACAAAAAAATAACCATAACCACACCTTACCGTCTAGCCTGGACCCACCTTGGAATCCCCTCTAAATAACTACCACAAGAAGTGATTACCCGGCCTAAACCAAGACAAATTCAACAGTTATACAACAGTTCTCGGCCACTCAATGACCACCAATCAATAACACTTTTCGATAACAACCCGGTCCATTCACGGAACCAATATCAAGTATCACATTCAGTAAAACAACCTAGTCCTCTCACGGAACCAATATCAACCAATGTAATACAATAATCAACGAAACAATACAAGATGCAATAAAGTAAACCCGTACCAGGCGTGGTGATGTGACGCTAATTTACGTCACTTTCGACTCTTTTTTACTAAGAACAATCGTACGTTTTCAAGCAACCGTTGTTGTTTTTGATGTTTTTATGTTGTATTTGTAGGAAATGGAAACAAACACGGAAACGGACGAAAATACGCGAAAAAGAGCAATCTGCCTAAGTGTGACGGCCTGAGTGACGGCCCGTCACACATGTGACGGTCCGTCACTGGGACCGTCACTCCAAGGCAGCAAAGGGACAGTGCTACTGCCTAAGGCTGACAGTCCAGGCGACGGTCCGTCAAGGCAGTGACGGTCCGTCAGCCTGACCGTCACGCTAAGGCAGTAGCTTACGTCGGCGACCCGCGTTTTGGGGATTCCTAGCCCGTTTTGGATTTGGTTTCTTTGACTCCTATAAATACCCTATGATAGGTTTATGTAATTAGAGTTCACCCAATAGTTTTAGAATAGTTTTTAGTCGTTTTTTGAGAGCAACAACACGTTTTCGGATTCGTGAATTCGTGTTCTTGAGTTCTTGGTTGTTCTTGTTCTTGGATTATTGAAGAGTATTTTCATCATATTGTAAGAATCTTCTTTCCTTTATAATGAATTACTTCTTTTCTTCTTCGAGCATGAGTAACTAAAACTCCCGCAACTAGGGTTGTGGGAGCCATGGCAAACGTAGCAATATAGATTCCGGGTAGCGTTGGGTTCGATTTATGTATTGTCACGTTGTTAATCATACATTATGTCACGTTTTCTAGTGGGTTGCAAACATTAGAACATGCCTAGGTTTAATTTGCTTGAGAAAGAGATTAAAACCGGGAAACTTGATTAACAACAAGGATTCGAGACTACCAACTCTCGTCTTAAAGATTAATGCCGTAACTGGATTAATCTACTTGATGTTAGGATTGAGAGCTAAAAAGCACATCTTTTTGAGATCGAGAGAAGATAAAAGGAAATTTGTTTATTTGGTCGAGAGACGTTTAGACGATACAATTGACGCAATCACATCGTGACACGCATATAGAAAGAACCCAGTTAAGCCTAGAATCGACATTGTTACAACGCCATGGTGACCACGTCCCTAGTTCGCATTCTCTCATACTGATTTAAACTCCTACGTTTATTATTGTTTTGTTTACAATTTGATTACAAACCCCCCCTTTTATTTACTGGAAACGAGTGACGACTAGTCATCTACTTCACTAAAGTCTTAATCATCACCATATTCTCTGTGGGATTCGACCCCAACCTTGTTGGGTTATATATTTGACAACGATCGCGTACGCTTCTTAAATTGAGGTGTAGTTTGAGCGTTATCAAAAAATGGCGCCGTTGCCGGGGAATACGGTTTTTAATTAAGTCTGGTGTGTTTATTTGACTTTTTGTTATAATTTCCTGCTTTACGTTTGTTTGTTGTTTTTGTTTTGACAGGGTACAAAGTTGTGCATGCATAATACCCGAAGTTCGGGGAAACAAATTATACCTTCCGACCCCGAACTTGCTAGAACATTGAGGCAGAACATGGCCGCACAACTAGAGGCAGCAAGGCTCGCTGCTGAACTGCAGGCCCAACAAAACCTTAATGCTGGTGGTCTGCAGGACGATGGTGCACGGAATGATGATGAGCTTGATTTAGATGGAGCTGGCGCGACGGGCGCCATTATTGTTCCACCGCTACCGCCCGGAGCCAAGTTCAACATCACTAGCACGATGATACAGCTGTTGAACATGAGAGGAGTGTTCCGCGGTGTTGCTGGCAACGATGCAAACCAGCACTTGATGAACTTCGTGGGCATATGCAAATCATTCGAGCTGCCAGGCGTGAGTCAGACAGCGATCAGGCTCAGGTTGTTTCCGTTGTCTCTGTCTGATGAGGCAGCATTGTGGTTGACAGAATTGGCCCCCGACTCTATCGCAACGTGGGGAGAGTTGAGAGAAGCTTTCCTAGAAAGGTTCTTTCCTCCCTCTCGGATGATACAGTTGAGGGATGAGATTAGTAACTTCAGGCAGCAACCACACGAAGCACTGCACGAGACTTGGTTGCGATTTAAGAAGAAGCTGGCACAGTGCCCGAACCATCAATTGGCCGACAACGTCTTGATGCAGACATTCTATAGGGCATTAAATTCGGCTACAAAGCCGACGTTAGACAACGCAGCAGGTGGTGCATTCATGGGACTTTCTTTTGCTGAGGCCACAACTACGTTGGACAGGCTCACCAAGACCAACAGAGCCTGGCATACACGAGATTCAGAGGTTGCAGCTAGCACCTACACAGTTGGTATGTCAGCTGAGCAGCGTAGGAAAGAGGAGGAACGCGACCAAGACATGGCGCACCTGAAAACACAGTTAGATCTCCTGACAAAGCACTTGACGTCAGGAAGTATGGAGAAGGTACAGGTTGCCAGTTCCCAAGGTATAGAAACTGAGGACGTGAATTATGTGGGGGGTTTCCAGGCCAATGGCCAAGGAAACCAAGGTCGGAACTATCCAAACCACTATGAGAATGGTGGCTACAAAAATCGCGACCAAGGAAGCTGAAGGAACAACACCGATAGAGGTGGGTTGTATATACCACCTAGCAATCGGGACAAAGCAGGCAGCGAGGCTGAGACATCCAAACTTGAGAATATGATGGCGAAGATGCTGCTTAAGGTGGAATCGACTGACTCTGGGGTAAAGGCAATGCGGAATGAGTCATCATCATTGAGTCTGGTAGTGGAGTCACACTCAACCGCTATCAAGCAACTAGAGCAGCAAGTGGGTCACATCTCGGCATCTCTAAACCCAAGGAAACCGGGTACTTTGCCGAGCGACACCACCTATCCGAAAAATGACGCAAGCTGCATGGCAATCACCACTAGAAGCGGAAAAATATTACCGGAATCACATCCGGTAATTCATGCACAAGGTGAGGCTGCAAAAGATGATCAGGCGGTAGAGGAAGAGGACATTCCAAAGCCTGCGAATAAATGTAAGGAAGCTGAAAAGCTTCCAACGATGATGCCTCGACCACCACCTTCGTTCCCACAGCGTTTGAAAAAGAAAGCTGACGATGGCAAGTTCCTGAACTTCGTGACCATGTTGAAAGAAATTTCGATAAACATACCTTTGGTGGAAGCTCTAGAACAAATGCCCGGTTATGCCAAGTTCATGAAGGACTTGATTACAAAGAAGCGGACGGTAAGCTTTGAGCGGGAAGACAACCTCCATCACTGCAGCGCTATTTCCTCTAGATCATTAGTGGAAAAGAAAGGAGATCCAGGTGCGTGCACTGTTCCATGTACCATCGGGAAGCTCAACTTCGGAAGAGCTATGTGTGATCTTGGGGCTAGTATAAATTTGATGCCGCTAGCAGTGTATGACAAATTGGGTTTGGGACCTCCTAAACCAACGTCCATGAGAGTGATGATGGCTGATCGTTCGATAAAACGACCTGTTGGAGTATTGTCTGATGTGCTAGTGAAGATCGGTAAGCTTGTCTTCCCTGCTGACTTTGTGATCCTGGATTGCGAAGTAGATTTTGAAGTTCCTATCATCTTGGGGCGACCATTGTTAGCTACGGCGAGAGTGTTGGTTGACATGGAGAAAAATGAGCTGACCTTCCGATTGAACAATGAATTGGTCAAGTTTGATGTAACCAAGCTGATGAAGCGACCAAGTGACATGAGAGTGGTCGCGGTCATGAATGCCATTGGGGAACCTCCTGCGGATGTGCACCTTGAGGAGAAGTGTTTGGTCGAGACTCTAGCTGTTGTAAAAAGTATGGCGCGAGAGCGTAGATATGTAGAGGCAGGCGGTGAAAGTAAATCGAGAAAACGAAAACACCGCAAGAGAATCTGCAAAGAAAGAGCGAAAAAGTTGTCGCGACTAGCGATGGAGCCCAAAGAGGAAGCTGGAACGCCACACTCCATTGAGTTCTCTTGTTTTGGAGACCCAGGCGGTCTCCAACATCATTCCAGATTCTGAGTCATATCGACTTCACAGGTATTCCTTTATTCTCACAGCTTTTAGTTTTCATATGTATGCATTGGGGACAATGCATGAGTCTAAGTTGAGGGTGTTGGGAAACCTGTGAGTCACCACCGAGGGTTTTGGTTGCCGATTTCTTTTCCCTCCGGTGTGCTATCTAGTAGAACCGGCATGTTTAGGTTGTTTTAATTTTTTTTAGTGTCTATAGCAAAGCATGCGATTTCTT
>QJPP01003470.1:0-23022 GCA_003996215.1 Jaltomata sinuosa
AAGGAAATACGCGAAAAACAACATTCTGCCTAAGAGTGACGGCCTGAGTGACGGCCCGTCACACATGTGACGGTCCGTCACTGGGACCGTCACACCAAGGCAGACCTTCAGGCGGCACCACTGCCTAGCAGTGATGGTCCAGGCGACGGTCCGTCACTGCCATGACGGTCCGTCAAGCCTGGCCGTCAAGTTAAGGCAGTGGCGTCAAGCGGCTGCCCGCGTTTTGGGGATTCCTAGCCCGTTTTGGATTTGGATTCTATTACTCCTATAAATACCCTATGATAGGTTTATTTTATTTATCATTCACCCATTAGTTTAAAACACGTTTTTTAGTTATTTTGGAGAGCAAACAACACGGTTCATTTGTATTGAACTCGTGTTCTTGATTCGTTCGTGAGTTTTTGGTCTTTCTTGTTCTTGGATATTGGAAGATTGATTGTTTCATTATATTGTAAGACTTTTCTTCCCTTTATTATGAATACAACTATTTTCTCTTCTTCTTCGAGCATGAGTAACTAAAACTTCCGCAACTAGGGTTGTGGGAGCCATGGCTAAAGTAGCGATATAGATTCCGGGTAGCGACGGGTTCAATTTACATGTAGTCACATTGTTAATCATACTTTATGTCACGTTTTCTAGTGGTTGCAAACATTAGAACATGCCTAGGTTTAATTTGCTTGAGTAAAGAGATTAAAAACTGGGAAAACTTGATTAACAACAAGGATTCGAGACTACTAACTCTCGTCTAATGATTAATGCCGTAACTGGATTAAGCTACTTGATGTTAGGATTGAAAGCTAAAAAGCACATCTTTTCGAGGTCGAGAGAATAGAAAAGGAAATTTGTTTATTTGGTCGAGAGACGTTTAGACGATACAATTGACGCAATCACATCGTGACACGCATGTAGAAAGAACCCTATCAAGCCTAGAATCGACATTGTTATAACGCCATGGTGAACTCATCCCTAGTTCATTCTCTCCTACTGATTATTCTCTTACATTATTGTTGCTTTTGTTCACGTTGATTACAAACCCCCCCCCCTTTTATTTACTGGAAACGATTGACAACTAGTCACATACTTCACTAAAGTCTTAATCTTCACCATATTCTCTGTGGGATTCGACCCCAACCTTGTTGGATTCTTTACTTGACAACGATCGCTTACGCTTCATTAATTTGAGGTGTAGTTTGAGCGTTATCAGTACCCATGGGCACGTAAGCTTCATTTGGAACCTTGAGTAACGCCTGTCTGTGGTACAGGGAACTCATGAGCAATGCCCAAATAGAAATTTGAGTCGGGGTCTTTTCCAAGTGCTTCACAATCGAGTACTCTTTTGGCTGCATTCTTCTCCAAAATTCTTCTGCTTCGCCTTCAGTGATTGGCCTTTTATGCAGACTCTTCTTGTGAGCATCATCTGCCAGATTATCAGGGAAATAACATCTCCCAGATCTTGTCATGCCGTGAGTTGCAGCGGCTTCAATTATGAACTCTTTTTCAGCCGGCACCAACATAACAAATTGTGGCTTCTTCGCGATGCTCAAAGCAGCTACAAACCTTTCTGGTTCCTCATGCTTTCTGGGGCTCGCCGGCACTATGGACTTGCTTGTGAACCATTCTTCCTCTATTTCAATCATGTTTACAGTGGCTCTTCCGTGATTCGGAAGTGGGTTGTTATTAACATTTGGCGGTGCTGTCTGTAAGGTGACTACCTTCTGATCGATCAAATCTTGAATCTTGTATTTTAGATTGATGCAATCCTCTGTGCTGTGTCCGGTGCCTTCAGAGTGATAAGCACAATGCCGATCAGCTTTGTAGAAAGGAGAGTTGACGTTACCTGGTTTATGGTAAATGGGCTGAACTAATCCAGCGGCCTTCAGTCTTTCATATAACTGAGTTCAGGTCTCGGCTAATTGAGTGAAAGTTCAAGGAACTTTCTTTTCCAAATTTGGTCGAGGGAGATTGGGGTTAGCGGGAGGAGGAACCCGGTGGTTGTTCTGGTTTTCAGGAGCTCTTTGGTATACTGGAAAATTCTGGGGAGGTGCTTGGTGGGTGGATTGTATATTTGGGACTGGAGTTTGGTAGATTGGCTGCACATTTGGCACGGGAGTTTGGTAGATTGGCCGAGTATAGAAGATTCATTGAGGGTTTTATGGAACTGGAGGAGGGGTTGTTGGAACAAGTGGCTTCTTGTAACCAGCTCCGAAAGGTTTATGTGGTTTTGGACTAGTATTGAAAGATACTGAATATACCTCCTCTCTCTTTTTCTTTGGGGGTCCGGTAGGTCCTGAAGAAACAGGGGGTTTTGTGATTTTGCCACTGCGGAGCCCTTCTTTCACAATCTCTTCGATTTTGACTAAGTCGGCGAACTGGGACTTTACCGCCGATATCATCTTGTCATAAACTTCCGACTCCTGAGCGCACATAAACACTGCGCTTATTTCTTCTTTGATCATAGGAGGCCGGACTCTCGCGTCCTCTTTTCTCCATCGGTAAGCATAATCTCTGAAATCTTCATTTGAGTTTTGCCTGATGCGTCCCAGGGAATATCAATCTGGGATGACTTCTACGTTATATGCGAATCTCTGGGCAAAATCTCAGGAAAGATCGCTCCACTTGAACCACTTTTTCAATTCTTGGGAGGCAAACCATTCCAATGCCTCTCCATTCAGACTTCGGCTAAAGAGTCTCATTAGCAGGGTGTCGTTTCTTCAGGCACCGACCATCTCATCATAGTAACTCCTTAGATGGGCTTCGGGACTCCCAACATCATTGAAGATTTCAAATTTTGGAATTTTGAATCCGTCTGGAAGGTTCATCTCAGGGTGAATGCAGAGATCGTCATAGTCGTAGCCTTTCTCGTAAGGCGAACTCTGTAACTCTTGAATCTGGGCCATTTCTTCTCTTATTTATGCCATATCAAGGTCGCGTTTCATTTTTGTAGCCTTAAGCTATCTTTCTTTCTCTTCATAATGATCTAGCTCAGGGTTCTCCTGGAGGATGGGGTATAGTTATGTTATGGCATGGAAAGCAGGAGGTATGTTCTGCGCGGGCGGGGGCTGGACATGTGAAATAGTATTTGGGTATGTAAGGGTAAAATTATATGGGTTAACTATGTTGGTGGCATTAGGATGGTTGTTTTGGGAGTTGTATGTGTTTTGTGGAGTGTTCTGGAGGTTTGGAGGGTTTTGTGTGAAATAGGCACCTGGATTATTGTTCTGGTTAGTATGTTGAACAGGGGGAATATGGGTCTGGTACAGGGACCTGACGAGGGAGGGGTTATTGTGGACAGGTTTGTTTGAAGGCCTGGGAATGGAAGAGGAGGGGATGTCTTTTGGTTGATTTTTGGTTTATGGAGAATTGAGTGGAGGGTTTTGAGGAGGGGGATGAGAATCGCCCAAAGCAGGAGTATTGGCGGCGATTGCCAAGCTAGCCATGTCTTTTGCCTTTTGCACTTCTTCCTGCATCTTTTCTAATTTCTTTGCAAGCTCTGCGATCATTTTATTCTGTTCAGCGATGACGCTGTCTCTTATAGCCAGGGCATTTTCTTCCTTACTATCAGTCATTCTTTCTGCAGACAAGCGAGGGTCAGAGGACGGATCTAAGTGTGCTTTCGAGCGAGTGAAGTAAGAGTGTTCAACCAGTTTTTGTCAACACAAACCAGTTTTTTTTATCTGTTGAAATGAAAAACAACTCAAAAGCCGCTATGTTAATTTTTTTGTTAGTGAAAAATAATACAAGATTTATGGAGAGAAATAAACACATAGGAATTACTTTAAACACATAAAAGTTGCTTTTCGTCAAGGCAAATTGGTCCACAGGTGGTTTTGACTCAATCGTTTCAAAGGACAGGATTTTGTCCGTTGATTTGGGATTAGTAGGTTTTGTCAGGAAAGGTTGATTGTTGATCTTGTGACATCTCTGCCTATTGTTCTCCTGAACTCTTCTTCGTCTTCGTCGATGTGGAGAAATGACAATTTCTTTAAGACATGGGCCGGGCCTTGAAGGTTGCCTACGTATCTCATGAAGGAGAATTCAGGTCCTACGTTGTTCGAACTTGTGATAGATAAGTTGTCTTATTTCATTTCATCCACTATTCTAAATACAAGGGGAAAGTAAAAGACGACATTGAAAATAAAAATAAAGAAACTGAAAACTAAAACTCTGCTACTTTTGCTACTTTCAGCTCTGGATGATGGGATCTGCTAGACTCTTCTCAATTTTTTCTTCAAGGATGATAAGGGGGAAACTCCATCCCATGTCAATGAGGTATTCCAAATCGACTCGAAAGTGGCGACAAGTCTCGATATCATGGCCTCCGACCCCTTTGTGGTAGAGGCAAACTTGTTTCCCCTGACGCCAAGCCCTGGGCATCTTCCCTGGTCTCCTTTCCACGGGCTCCAGGATCCTGGTTTGGACCAGCTTAGTATAGATTTCATAGTAAGTGTCCTGGAAGACAGTGAAATCATAGCGATGAATCATCATTTCCTTAGTGATGGGCATGCCATAGCCAACTTGGTCACAAGCAAGGATGGTTCGGGGGCCCCATAGATGGCTTATATGGCCGTTAGTGATCATGTGGTAAATCTGGGCTCTTAGGGTATTGCATTCATCGGTAGTGTGTCCTCTGCGACGTGGATGATAGGCGCATTCTTTGTGCTTATTGTGAGGGTGAGATCTGAATCCCTCAGATTGGTCAGGATGTCGGACCCCCATAGCTTTCAGGGTCTCGTAAATTTCTGAACAGAGAATCACCTTTGGATTTTTGGTATATTCACGGAAGTGAACTTTGAGGGTGATGGGATTCCCTCCTGGCCTGAATCTGGAAGGCCATATAGCATCACCCTTGACCTTGGTCCAGTGGCGGACTCTCGTGTCAAAGAGTTGGGCCCCTTCAGTAGTGGTCTCCATGGGCACTTGCTCATTGTCTTCGGGTTCTTCAGTTACTCTTTCCTTCCCTTTGTTGACTTGTTCCAATCCTCCAGTGACATCCTCAATCTTTAGGAGCAATTCTTTGAGTTCTAGGTCAAGGTCTGGTTCGGTCTTAGTCTAGGTTTTTCCCAGTATTTGGTCAATCGCGACAATCCTTTCTTTAGCCTTGGCAGTTTGCTCTTCCACTTTCTTGGACCGAGCTAAGGTAATTTCCATAAGTTGATCGACTCTCTCATGTTTTCTCTGAACCTCCTCCATTTTATCTCGTATCCTTAGCATTCTCTCTCGCATAGTCACGGCCTCCATTTCAGCCTTTCCTGAAAGAACGAAGATTTTTTAGGAAGTTTTTAGAAGGCTTTAGGATTTTCGGAGAAAATTGGAAGACTTGGAGTATTTTGGTCGGACTTTACATAGTGGGCTTATATTATTTTTTTGCCTACGGTGTTCTAGAAAATTTTGGCATGGAGTGGACCGATTTTTTCTTGATTCAAGCAACACACATAGCACATAAAACAGTTTATATCACAATAATATCATGCTAATATCGCGTCCTAACTGGGTGACCTTTTTATGCCAAGGTTAGGCCTAGCGAGTTTGAAAGACGTATGTGACGTATGTGAACCATTCTATTGCCCCCTAAAATAGCATGTATATATATATGGAAAACTTACCTTTTTTAAAGGGATACAAATGCTAGCCGAAAGGGGGATACATTTTAGGGGAAAGGTTATTTTCACAAAAGGCATGCCCACGAAGGGGCAAATTTAGGTAAAGTAAAGACATACATGAAAATAAAACCCACGCAGGGGAGAAGATACTAAAGATATGACGTGGAAGGTCCTTCCTCGGTCCTGCTCCTCTTGGATGCTCCGGCAATGCTCCTAAGCTCAAATTAGCTCAACCACATGTCGCCCTGGAGTTTCACCACTTGTTCATGCATAGGTAATGCCCCAGCCTCTAAGGCTTTCCTGGTCATTTTTGAATCGAGCTGGGCTATTCCCATTCTCATATCTTAGAGTTCCTGAGTCAACCCTGCTATAGTGCGTCGATCTTCTTCCTTTTTACTGACGGACTGTCCTATGACGGTTAGGACCCAAATTTATCCACCACATTCGGAGGAGGAGAGGCTCCTCTTTTACCATGTTAAACTTGAGGAATTTTGACATTCTACAAAACAGAATAACCTGTTAGGCCCCACCCCAGGACAATAGTCTGGTTACAACACATACGTCTTTCAAACAACACGTAGTTGGATGCTATGTCGTTGGGTCAGAAACCCGTTGACATGTTTTGGTGGTTTACTAATGGACTTAATATCCTTTGGATATTAAGACATCCTAGGCTAATGCCTATTTTCAGAATTTAGTTTCGCTCTATCCTGAGTTTCTAGAATAGGTTTCGAAATTGACCTGGAACCCGGGCGGACAACCCAAGCTTGAAACAACAAGTGACCGTTAACCAACCGCGGGTCAACTACTTCACTCGTCTGTTCCGAAAATTGTGTGTTTTGTCAAGAACGACCGTAAAGATTTACGTAATCACCTTTTTACCCCTAATGCATTCTAATGCTTTGCCAAGAGAGGCGAAAAATGCCATGAACAGTTTATAATTGCGGAAAAAGTAAACAATTTAAGGAAAGCAATAAAGTTACAATTATTACAATTTTCGAATAGTTAGTCAAACAAGTTAGTTTCAAACAATAAGGTTAGAACCTAGTTGAATTATCCCCAGCGGAGTCGCCATTTCTGTTTTGATCCTTGTTGACACCCAATTTTGGCTCCCCGTGCTTAAAATTAACGTCTTCAGGTTTCCTGATCGTTAAAGAGCACAAAATACATTTTTTACACATTTTTCATGAAATATAATAATTTATTGATAATCATCCTTATTTTAGGAATTTTATCAATTTATTGATATATTTTATTTTTCTCACAATTTATTGATAATTATCCTTTATTTGGTAAATATTAGGATTTTATCAATTTATTGTCATTATACAATTTTGACAATCGCAATATTTTTTGCAGTCATCCGCACACGTACACAATACAAATACTACAATTTCAATTATTTAAAACACATTACATTTTATTTTATTTTTTAATCACATACCAACGCACACATTTTTGTACATTATTTATATTCTCTAATACATTCCGCAAACACAAGAGGTCGGAGCAATTAATTATAATACACAGAGCAACGAACCAGTCAATTCAAGGTCTTGTCACCTTTAATAAAGGTGACATTTGACATGACTGAATACGACTATTGTCCTTTAGTTAATAACCTTGTGCATTGGTTAATAATTTGGGTCAAGTCAAGGTCTTGTCACCTTTAATAAAGGTGACATTTGACATGACTGATTAGGGCTATCGTCCATCGGTTAATAAACTTTATACATTGGTTAATAGCGTAAATAATCCATCGGATAATAACTAAAAAATAAAAAGGATTAGTCTTTTATTTTTTGGACAAAGGGGAGTTTTGTTTTATATTATAAAAGGGGGGAGGGGGGCATTTTATTTGAGGGGGAACAAAAATACACACAAAAAATAAACACACACACACACATTTACGGCATACACACACACACACTACCCTACACTACACACACACACTACATTACACTACACACACACAGACACTAAAAACTACACTACACTATACACACCCACACTTTTTATTATCTTCCTCTCTCTCTCTTCCGTTGGCTCTTCTCCGGCCAGCAAAACGCCGGAGCTCCGGCCATGAACAACCACACGGCCACCAACGCCCCTCTCCCTTTCCCCTCCGTCTTACCGCTGCCTCGCCGGAGGTGATGACCGGCGAGCCACTACCACACGGCCGGAAAGTTCCCTCAACTCCACAATCCCCACCTTTTCTTCTCCTTGGCCGGATCTCTCAGATCTGACCGGAGAAAAACACCTCCGACCGACTGGATTTTGTTGAGATAATATGTTATTGTGTATGTTTGTATAGATCTGTCCATAACTCGCATTTTATGGTATTTTCACACCATTTTTTGATGACATTGCTGACTTTGCCGGAGCTTCGATTCTGACCCTTTTGCTGTTATGTTTCAACGCTATTATCATGTGCTTGACTGATTTTTTTACATTTTTTCGGTGACCTTGGATTTTCCGGCGAGAGGTTTTGTTGTTATTGTTGGACTGTTTTGCTGATTTTTATGTCATTTTTCACCCGGAAAATTTACTCCGGAATGGGTTTTGCTCGGTACTGTTTAGCCAATTTTGGGGCTGTTTGGACGATTTTGTCCTTGCTCTTTACTATTTGCGATATTACACTGATATCGAACAAATACTACACTACATTGGCCAATGAAAAAACTCCCGTCGATTTTTGAGGCCTCCACAATAAAAAAGACGGATACATATATACATACGTAGCGAAAAAATAAGTTTGGGCGATGACGAAATCTTGTTATTACAAAGACGAAATAAAAAGTTTTATAATACGTATCTTGGCGAGGTGATCTCGGGTGGCCAACCGATGTTTCGCAGCCATGGCGTATTTAAAACTTAATACAACTACATATCTGAGCTCATACTATAATAAAATTATATTTTCTTATATTTACATACAATATATGTATTTCTTTAATTTATTTTGGTAAACATTTATTTGTTATTAATATTTTTACTAAGTGTTTGTACAGGTACGTGAGGATGCTTCCCGAAGACGATAATTAAAAGGAGTTTGAAAATCTCTCCAAAATTCATTGCTTTATTTATATTCTTGTAATTCTTGTAATTGTACAAAAACTAAAATATAGTGAAAACTTTACTTTTGGGGTGTCGGGTGGGAGTGTCCCTTTATTTACTTATCTGTTATTACGCACTTAGGCAAAACTTTAAGTCGTAAGTACTTTTATAAACCGATTAATTCAACTTAGATACTTAAGTTGATCAATTCATATCTTTACGCAAACATTAGGCCGTCTTTTCTTTTTTCTCAAAACCGTCCTTTTAATCATTTTTTACTTGAACTTTACAAATGATTCTTTACATATTTACTTTGAAAATTAATATTCTTTTCTCATTCTTAAACTCATTTTCTCTTGCAAAAGCGAACAATACGTAATGAAGAATGCAAGTCAATCAATATAAATCATTGTACAATCTTTTCGATACATTTTTTTACATTATACACATATTTTACATTCCTTACTCAATATATTTATTCTTACATTATTTGTACTTAAATATATATTACTTATACATTTTTCATATATATATATATATTTTGTAGTAGTATCTATTCTTTTATATTAACATATTTACATACTTTTATACTGACATATTTACATACTTTTTTTTTATATACATTCTTTTACATCTTTTGTATACTTTCTTACATATAAATTTTCATACATATAAATTTTCTCATACACATAAAAAATACATTTTTTCATACTCTTATGTACAAGTTTTTAAAATTATTGTTTGCACTCGTATATACATATTTATTACTGTTCATAGTTATATTTTTTTTACCTCCCCTCTCTTTAAAAAATAAAGTTTAGTCGGGTACCACAGTTGTGGATTTCGAAGGATGCCTAACACCTTCCCTTCGGAATAACTTGAACCCTTACCTAGAATCTCAAATGGTTTTTCGCAGATTAAAATGCGAGTCATACATGTCAATAATAAAAAATAGGTTTCCTTATTTTCCTTAAAAATTGGGTGGCGACTCTGTACATAATAAAAATTCTTTCAGAGTCCATAAGTTGTGCTTTATCTAACCTTGGTAAAAATAGGGCATGACAGAATGGCGACTCCGCTGGGGAATAAGAACCAGGTTCTAACCATCATAGACTCAATTTTTCAATTGAGGGAGGTATTTCTATTCATATTTTATATATTGATTATTTAAATTTTCAATTATCTTTTGCACACTATAAATAGTATATGTTATTTGTATTGTACAGATAAATTTTAGTTTTCGCTTACACATAATATTTATATTAATTATTTTTTGATTCATTATTTACTTTATAATATAGATATATGTTCAAAATATGGCTACACATTATTTATTTAATTATCACATCACTTCTATCGAGTCTTGGCCGTACACTATCACACACTGTGGTTCACGCGAGGAGTGTTTCGCGCTCCTCCAAAACTTCTTTGGATTCCTTAGCTTCAGAGTTAGTGCGTTCAAATTACTACGCATTTTCTCGCAGTTGTCCGAATATTCTTTAAAAACTTAGGTGAATCTACTCTTAGAATCCTTAGGCCGTTGTACATACGATCGTTACTTTGGTCGAATTAATTTTTATTCTTTATTTGTTATATATTTTTAATTGATACTTGCCCTTTGATGATTATATATTCTGCGTTTTTATATTTTTGTGCATACTTTTGGTTTATACATATATGTACACATGTCATCTTCGTCCTCGTCCATTTTGTCTGACGATTTTGGTTGACTTGTGTTGAGCCTGGGACCTTTTCAATCCCTCACATTCGTTCTCGGTCTCTAAGACCATTCTTCACAATTTATCATTCTTTCCCATTCCCATTGTCGATCTTCAATTCCTCACATTCGTTCTCGATCTCTAAGATCATCCTTCACAATTTATCAATCTTTTTTATACCCAATATCGATCTTTACGATCACTCTTTTGGATTTCATCATTCTTTTTCAAGAAATTTTCAATACAGCCTTGTACATTCTTTTCATTTTTTACACCGTACCTTTTTCTTGTCCAAACTCACTCATAGCTTTACTTTTTTCAATACAATCGCTCAAAGTAATTATACAACTCACATACAACTAGGTATCAGTTCGAACTACGTTTTGACCTGATTCTTGTCCTGACAAGATACGTAGGCAACCTTACATAAGGGTTCGGTCTTCCATTGTTTCAAATAATTTCTCCAGGATTTTAAAAACTGGGGCAAATGTTTGAAACAATTCAAATACCCTCTCCAAAGTCCTGTTGACAGCGCAAATCAACAGTTTCCCTCAAATCCAAATCTCCCTGACATCAGTGTCAATATTGGCCTTACATTTAAACCTTCACTCCACTTTGATCCTAGAACATGGGACATAAGTTTCTTTTTCTCTCAATCATCGTAGATTATGAAATGTGACATTTTGGCCTTCACTTTCAAAATCAAGAGTTCAACACTCTCCCAGTCATTCAATTCTTTCGACAGCGGCGAAGTAATATCAAATTTTTGTCATGCTTCTCTTTCTTAGTAATCTTTTCAGCGTATTAGAGTAGTGACAACACTCTGTCTATGTTTTCACATCTATCATCTTGATTGACTAATCAGAGTTATTTCTATGCCCATTGTCTGCAATCGGTCTCCTCTGAGCCACCTGTCACACCATCCTTCAAAAACAACCACCAGTTCATTACAATCATACATATCACACCCATGGATTCATTCTGAACTACGTCCTGACCTGATTCTCATCTTAATTCATCTTGGTGAGATACGTAGGCAATCCTACATAAGGGTTCGGTCTTCCTGCTATTCTAAAATGATTTTTCTTAGGATTGCAAACTGGGGCAAATATTTTGGAACGGTCCACTGACGCTCTCAACCCTCAAAAAATAATGACAAACGTCAATCAATTCTCTGAAGTCCAAAATTCAAGATTATCAATATCACTCTTACCATAATCTCCATTCGACTTTAGTCTCAAAATCTGAAGACCTAAGTCTCTCTTCAAACCTCTCAAATGTCGTAGGCCATGGAACTACGGTAAATCACTTTCACTTTCCAAATCTAAGGGTTCAACACAAGTTGGCTCATTTTCTTTGTAGGCGCGCCTATCATAGGATATCAAGCAATACAAAGAGAGGAGTCGAGTCTGAAGAAGTTAAATAATCTCTGAACTTCACATGAGATAACATCCGACCTCGAATTTTTGAGGCATCCATATTCAATGGGACAGACAAATCAAGGGAATTTTTGACCGTGTAATTATATTATTTTTTCATGACTTTCCTACTTTCACTCCTTTCTTATTCCTTTACAGGAGAACCGTCCCCACTTAATCGGGGACGGACACACCAATGAGTGCCCTCGCAAGCAATCGAGAGGCCACAACATGTCATCTCCAACAACGATTGGAGACGATCACAACAATGGACGGTCCCCATAAATAATTGGGAAATCGCAACAACGATCATCCCCACAAACAGTCGGGAGACACTCTTATCGAGGACATCACCAACACCCGACATACGAGGCATCGCTCCGAGTTTGTCTATATCTTTGCATTATTTTTTATACATATTTTTTATATTCGGTAAATATCTTAATTTTTTGCCTTATATTCCTTCTAGAGGCGAATTCTTTTCTGCACATACATTTTAGTTCGCATCTTCACGAACTACGCGAACCTGATTCTCATCTCGATGAGATACGTAGGCAGCCCTTCTTGGGTTCGGTATTCCTTATTAGAAAAATGAAAAAAAAAATGTGTACATACATTTTAGTTCGTATCTTCACGAACTACGCGAACCTGATTCTCATCTCGATGAGATACGTAGGCAGCCCTTCTTGGGTTCGGTATTCCTTATTAGAAAAACAAAAAAAAAATGTGTACATACATTTTAGTTCGTATCTTCATGAACTACGCATACCTGATTCTCATCTCAATGAGATACGTAGGCAGTCCTTCTTGGATTCGGTATTCCTTTACAAAAAGAAAAAAGAAAAAAAAAAGAGTTTTTTTTTCTTTACATCTTATACCCTATCCTCTTGAACTACACAGACCTGATTCTTGTTTATACAAGATACGTAGGCAACCCTCATAAGGGTTCGGTCTCATTTTTCAAAAAAAAAAAATGACAAAAAAAGGGAAAAAACATCAAGTTTTGACTTGGTTGGTACCAACATAGTTAGAAGTGTGCATGAGAAAGAAACAAATGGTATGATGGAGAGGACCAATTTCGTGGTAAACCATAGATTCTTTTGGTACCTCTTAATCGCACCTTAGTGACACTCAAAAAAAAAAAAAAAAAAAAAAAAAATCTCTTGCATGCATCTAAGACAAGAACAAAACCAACCTCATCGTTTCGTGTGCATTGTGTGGCGAGCATTAGATTAATTCATTGCATTGCATTGATGATCTAGAACTTGGCCTAAATGTTTGTTGAGGCGAAATCCTGAGTTACACTTGATTTGGGAAAGGATCGTAGGCCTTCTTTGACCCGATTGAGCCTTTCACAACCTACCAAATGACATTATCCCTAGCATTCCCCCTTTGAGCCTAATTCTTTTCTTTGAACAACCACATCTCAGCCTATACCTTTCTGAGTGCTTACATGCACTACCCTCTTTTGGCCCGACCTCCCTGAGCGCATTAAAATGTGCAAACTGCGGACAAAGATTCAAGATCAAAGATGCCAAAGGCAGAAGATGCAAAGTCCCAGAGGAATAAAGATGAAAATACGACTTTAAAGAAGGAGTAAAATTCCCCACAAATCAAAACATGGAGAAATCCCCCCCAAAAAATATATAATGAAAAACACTCCAACAAATGTGGAGAAATTTCAAAAAAAAAATCAAAAAAAAAACAAAAAAAACAAAACAAAAAGAGAAAAGAACTCCAAAAGGGGAAAAAGGACTCCAACAACGAAAAGAAGTCGATACAAATTCAAAGAAAGGGACTACGAGACAAAGAAGATCAAGCGTCCAAATGCAACAAATGTCAAAGCACAAATATAGTGCATGCTCAAGGGAGGATTAGTCACTTTTATCCCAAATAATATCCTACCCATCCCCAAGCCTACATTACAAGCTGATAAAAGCCCTACATGATCCTATTTCAAGTGTTCTCACATTAGTGGATACTTACATGAAGGCCAAGCCTATGGTATCACAATCGCATGCATTGAACATCCTTTTGAGTGTGAGTGCACTTCCCAAAATGTCCTAAAATCAAAATACTCAAATGTGTGAAGAATAGGACTTTCTTTTGGTGAGGCACGTGAAACATGAGGAAAGGTATAGTTCAAAATCTTTGTTTGAATCAAGAGGAACAAATCTTGTCGATACTTAGGTACGTCTGAGGTGCCATTTGAAACTATTGGAATTACCCGAAGTTGGTCTCGGTTTAGCTGGGAAAGATGGTGGAATTCTTATGCATAAGACTAATTGTTGCTACCAACTGAAAGTCAAGACATGATTTTCTTTTCAACATTCTTACAACCAAAAAAAAAAAAAAAAAAAAAAAAAAAAAAAAAAAAAAAAAAAAAAAAAAAAAAAATCCATCAAAAAGTTTTCTTCCTTCACAGGCGCCCACCTTCTAATGCGGGTATTTACATTCAAGTACTTTTACAGGCGCCCACCTTCTAATGCGGGTATTTACATTCAAATACTTTTACAGGCGCCCACCTTCTAATGCGGGTATTTACATTCAAGTATTTTTACAGGCGCCCACCTTCTAATGCGGGTATTTACATTCAAGTACTTTTACAGGCGCCCACCTTCTAATGCGGGTATTTTCATTAACGCTTCGGCACACAAACCGGAGCATGCATCGAGATCTTGGTACACAACCCAAGACTCCATTTCATTAAAGCTTCGGCACACAAACCGGAGCATGCATCGAGATCTTGGTACACAACCCAAGACTCCATTTCATTAAAACTTCGGCACACAAACCGGAGCATGCATTGAAATCTTGGTACACAACCCAAGACTCCATTTCATTAAAGCTTCGGCACACAAACCGAAGCATGCATCGAGATCTTGGTACACAACCCAAGACTCCATTTCATTAACGCTTCGGCACACAAACCGGAGCATGCATCGAGATCTTGGTACACAACCCAAGACTCCATTTCATTAAAACTTCGGCACACAAACCGGAGCATGCATCGAGATCTTGGTACACAACCCAAGACTCCATTTCATTAAAGCTTCGGCACACAAACCGGAGCATGCATTGAGATCTTGGTACACAACCCAAGACTCCATTTCATTCAAAGCTCCGGCACACAAACCGGAGCATGCATTGAGATCTTGGTACACAACCCAAGACTCCATTTCATTCAAAGCTCCGGCACACAAACCGGAGCATGCATTTAGATCTTGGTACACAACCCAAGACTCCATTTCATTCAAAGCTTCGGCACACAAACCGGAGCATGCATTGAGATCTTGGTACACAACCCAAGACTCCATTTCATTAACGCTTCGGCACACAAACCGGAGCATGCATTGAGATCTTGGTACACAACCCAAGACTTCATTTCATTAAAGCTTCGGCACACAAACCGGAGTATGCATCAGGATCTTGGTACACAACCCAAGATTCCATTTCATTCAGAGCTCCGGCACACAAACCAGAGCATGCATCATAATCATTCTTTTTCTCAGCAAGTACACAATCTTGCATCCCCAACGTCTCACAGCTCGACATTGGGGCAATTTTGAAAGAGACATTGGGAATATGTAAATGCTTCTGTTCCCAAATAGTCTTTTCCTTTAATTATTTTTCCAGGGTCGTCCACCCCGAACAATAGGACAAGAGGTAATTTGCCTCAACTTTTGAACTACACCTGGCCTGATCTTCGTGAAATTCGAGGTATGTAGGCAACTCTAAATCAGAGTTCGGCCATATTTTTATCATAATTCTTTATCGAGCAAAATTGGCTTCATGTCAACGTTTTCGCCCAAAGATTCTTACATCATCTTTAGTCGAAAAGGGGCAAACTGTTGACACCCAATTTTGGCTCTCCGTGCTTAAAATTAACGTCTTCAGGCTTCCTGATCGTTAAAGAGCACAAAATACATTTTTTTACACATTTTTTCATGAAATATAATAATTTATTGATAATCATCCTTATTTTAGAAATTTTATCAATTTATTGATATATTTTATTTTTCTCACAATTTATTGATAATTATCCTTTATTTGGTAAATATTAGGATTTTATCAATTTATTGTCATTATACAATTTTGACAATCGCAATATTTTTTGCAGTCATCCGCACACGTACACAATACAAATACTACAATTTCAATTATTTAAAACACATTACATTTTATTTTATTTTTTAATCACATACCAACGCACACATTTTTGTACATTATTTATATTCTCTAATACATTCCGCAAACACAAGAGGTCGGAGCAATTAATTATAATACACAGAGCAACGAACCAGTCAATTCAAGGTCTTGTCACCTTTAATAAAGGTGACATTTGACATGACTGAATACGACTATTGTCCTCTAGTTAATAACCTTGTGCATTGGTTAATAATTTGGGTCAAGTCAAGGTCTTGTCACCTTTAATAAAGGTGACATTTGACATGACTGCTTAGGGCTATCGTCCATCGGTTAATAAACTTTATACATTGGTTAATAGCGTAAATAATCCATCGGATAATAACTAAAAAATAAAAAGGATTAGTCTTTTATTTTTTGGACAAAGGGGAGTTTTGTTTTATATTATAAAAGGGGGGAGGGGGGCATTTTATTTGAGGGGGAACAAAAATACACACAAAAAATAAACACACACACACACATTTACGGCATACACACACACACACTACCCTACACTACACACACACACTACATTACACTACACACACACAGACACTAAAAACTACACTACACTATACACACCCACACTTTTTATTATCTTCCTCTCTCTCTCTCCCGTTGGCTCTTCTCCGGCCAGCAAAACGCCGGAGCTCCGGCCATGAACAACCACACGGCCACCAACGCCCCTCTCCCTTTCCCCTCCGTCTTACCGCTGCCTCGCCGGAGGTGATGACCGGCGAGCCACTACCACACGGCCGGAAAGTTCCCTCAACTCCACAATCCCCACCTTTTCTTCTCCTTGGCCGGATCTCTCAGATCTGACCGGAGAAAAACACCTCCGACCGACTGGATTTTGTTGAGATAATATGTTATTGTGTATGTTTGTATAGATCTGTCCATAACTCGCATTTTATGGTATTTTCACACCATTTTTTGATGACATTGCTGACTTTGCCGGAGCTTCGATTCCGACCCTTTTGCTGTTATGTTTCAACGCTATTATCATGTGCTTGACTGATTTTTTTACATTTTTTCGGTGACCTTGGATTTTCCGGCGAGAGGTTTTGTTGTTATTGTTGGACTGTTTTGCTGATTTTTATGTCATTTTTCACCCGGAAAATTTACTCCGGAATGGGTTTTGCTCGGTACTGTTTAGCCAATTTTGGGGCTGTTTGGACGATTTTGTCCTTGCTCTTTACTATTTGCGATATTACACTGATATCGAATAAATACTACACTACATTGGCCAATGAAAAAACTCCCGTCGATTTTTGAGGCCTCCACAATAAAAAAGACGGATACATATATACATACGTAGCGAAAAAATAAGTTTGGGCGATGACGAAATCTTGTTATTACAAAGACGAAATAAAAAGTTTTATAATACGTATCTTGGCGAGGTGATCTCGGGTGGCCAACCGATGTTTCGCAGCCATGGCGTATTTAAAACTTAATACAACTACATATCTGAGCTCATACTATAATAAAATTATATTTTCTTATATTTACATACAATATATGTATTTCTTTAATTTATTTTGGTAAACATTTATTTGTTATTAATATTTTTACTAAGTGTTTGTACAGGTACGTGAGGATGCTTCCCGAAGACGATAATTAAAAGGAGTTTGAAAATCTCTCCAAAATTCATTGCTTTATTTATATTCTTGTAATTCTTGTAATTGTACAAAAACTAAAATATAGTGAAAACTTTACTTTTGGGGTGTCGGGTGGGAGTGTCCCTTTATTTACTTATCTGTTATTACGCACTTAGGCAAAACTTTAAGTCGTAAGTACTTTTATAAACCGATTAATTCAACTTAGATACTTAAGTTGATCAATTCATATCTTTACGCAAACATTAGGCCGTCTTTTCTTTTTTCTCAAAACCGTCCTTTTAATCATTTTTTACTTGAACTTTACAAATGATTCTTTACATATTTACTTTGAAAATTAATATTCTTTTCTCATTCTTAAACTCATTTTCTCTTGCAAAAGCGAACAATACGTAATGAAGAATGCAAGTCAATCAATATAAATCATTGTACAATCTTTTCGATACATTTTTTTACATTATACACATATTTTACATTCCTTACTCAATATATTTATTCTTACATTATTTGTACTTAAATATATATTACTTATACATTTTTCATATATATATATATATATATTTTGTAGTAGTATCTATTCTTTTATATTAACATATTTACATACTTTTATACTGACATATTTACATACTTTTTTTTTTATATACATTCTTTTACATCTTTTGTATACTTTCTTACATATAAATTTTCATACATATAAATTTTCTCATACACATAAAAAATACATTTTTTCATACTCTTATGTACAAGTTTTTAAAATTATTGTTTGCACTCGTATATACATATTTATTACTGTTCATAGTTATATTTTTTTTACCTCCCCTCTCTTTAAAAAATTAAGTTTAGTCGGGTACCACAGTTGTGGATTTCGAAGGATGCCTAACACCTTCCCTTCGGAATAACTTGAACCCTTACCTAGAATCTCAAATGGTTTTTCGCAGATTAAAATGCGAGTCATACATGTCAATAATAAAAAATAGGTTTCCTTATTTTCCTTAAAAATTGGGTGGCGACTCTGTACATAATAAAAATTCTTTCAGAGTCCATAAGTTGTGCTTTATCTAACCTTGGTAAAAATAGGGCATGACAATCCTTTTCGGGCAAGGACGGAAAAACATGGCTTTATTTGTTGAAAGGTTCGTTTCGAAAATCTAATTAAAGTTTTCGAAATATTTTCAATTAAAATCAAGAGTCGCCACTTAGTTTTTATAAAGTAAAAACCAAGAAAAAACTTATAAGAATTTTGAAAATCCCAAAACAGATAAAGACTTTAAAAATAAAGAGATTAAGGGTAAGGGTTCAAGTTAATACTCTTGGAAGGGTGTTAAGGCACCAAGAGTATCCGCTAACTCGCGGTTGCCCGGGCTTGTTTGAAAAACTAACTTGTTGACTAACTTTTCAAAACGGGATTGGTTTATAAAATATCTTGTTTTTATAAAGAAGATTGATTTTAGAGAATAATTATGAAAAGAGGTTATTTTATAAAAGACAATAAAAAGGGGTCCATTTTTTATACTCACGGAAAGAAAAGAGTTGAAATTAAACCAATTGAGTAATGAAACAGTAATTATCAGAAAATTTGATTCCTTTTGGAGATAATTTAATTAAGTTTCACAAAGTTAGTCTAATTATACAATCAAACTAATCAACTAAGTAACAAGAAGACATAATTAAAATATGTTAATCTTGTCCTAATACTAGTGTGTGGGCCCTCTTTAGGCCCACCGCCATTTTCACTTTTGACTTAGTCCACTTTTCATCTTTTAGCCCTTTGGGCTACTGCTGCTGAATCTTATGGGCTTTGGCCCAAATTTATTTATTCAGTCCATTTTGGACTTTTTCCGATGCGGATTATTTCTTTTGGGTGTGGCCCATTTCTCTCCACCATTGCCGCTGCCTCCTCTGATGTTTTAGACCTTTTGGGCTTATTCTTGCTGGACCATCAAATAATGTTGGGCTAAGCCCAACTAGAAGATGCAGGGGAATTTTGGGAGTCCAATTGGACTCCACCGGATTTCATACATAGAAAGAGTAAAATAAATGAGGATTAGTATGTGTCTTAACTAAATTAAACAAAGAAAACAATTCAAACAGAAATATACACCAATGAGCAGGTATTTATACCAAGTTAAAGCATATGAAACAAGGACATTCATACAATAAAATCACTAATTTTATCACTTAAGACATATGTTTTATGAAACTTAGCCATTTCAAAACATTCATATGGATTAACCATTTTCCAGAAAATCAATGAGGGGGTAGGGAGTGGTTCAAACAAGACATGTATTCTTAGATGCACAGAAGTGGTATCACATAGGCATAAGGCACATATTCAACATTTTTCAATATTTACATTTAAACATATTGAGCAGATTCCATATAATTTGAACAAAAGACTAATTTAAGAACCTAATTGGAAATCACATACCAGTCATAGACAAGTCAAGCGATATGAACAAGCGTTTTTAACATTGATTACTCAGTACAACTAATAAGAAATCACTCAAGAAAACAAAGGAGAAGTATATGGGAAAGCTATTAACATGATATAGGCTGAAATCATCTCATGGTCTATACATGCAACATGTAAAGCAAACAAGGAAGTGGTCATCTTGATGAAGATGAATCAGAGGAACCTACAGGGGTGAGGAACATGTCACAAGGAGGCATGCCTCACCTCTAGTTCTCTTCCATGATAGAACTTACACACACAACAATCATGGAATTCATATTCTTAAAACCTTAGACCTAAACAAATTCTAATCACACAACAACCGTCTAGTATGCTAAAATCATTTCAAGAGAAGGGGGAAAAGGAACAGGGTAACAGATAAAAAATAAGGGAAAGAGGATGATAGTTGAACAGGTCTAAAAACCTATAACATCTTCATATAGCAAACAAGGAAACATAGCAGTCTTGAAGCTTTAATAGGTCACAATGTTCTACAAGAATTACTAGACACCAATTCAAACATAAGAAGATAACAACAAAACCTAACTATTTCATATGCATCACTTAGTCATTTCAGCATTACCAAAACAGTGAAAAGGGAAAGGGAAGAGGAAAATCATGATTACTGTTAAACAAAGGGAAGCAGTGAGGGGGTTTGAACATTTTTCATCAACAAACCAATAGGAAACATGTGCTCATGCTATACTTAATCAAACCAACAAACTTATGAGATGAAATCAGAACTCAAAGATGACCCAAACATCATCCTAAATGATACCTACAGTTCAAACATGTAGATTGGTACCACATAAAAAGAAATAGTCGGGAAAGGAAGAAAAACCATTTAAAAGTAAGTTCAAATCTAAGGATAAATTGGGTAGGGGTTAAACATGCTCAAATCAATTAACAAATATGAAAATATGTACTCAAATATATATATATATATATATACTACACAGTTTACTTAAGAACCAACTAAACCATAGACAATCAAGGTTTAAAACTAACCTAAGAATCACCCCAAAGTAGAGGAGAGTAAGGCTAACAATTCATACATAGTTAAGATAGTAAATAGGAGAAAACAGGTACAACAAAGAGAAAGACTAAGATTTTCATGAACAAAATCAGCCTTAAATTCTAGCAACAAATTCATGCTCAAGTTTCTGGCATTTAATCATCATATAAGTCGAACACAGGCTAATGAAATCAAGGGGTTTATACAGGGGAAGGGAAAACAAGTTTTAAAATCATCACAAACAACCATGAGCAAAACATATCAACACTTAATCAATACATATACGAAATATTAGTTTAGGCAAAGTTGGTAAGCCAATAAGAACATGATTATGAAGAGGGGTTGGGGAACAAACAAGGATCAAAACCAAATATTTTTATGAACAAAGCCAGACAGATTTAACATCATTTAACAACAATCAAGGCTCAAATTTATGCTCATACTCACTGTTTTAACATAGTCCAACAGAAATAGTGAAACACCACACTTATAACACAAGATATCTACTCAAAATCATCACAATATTAATTTAACATTAAACACATATTTTAATGCTAACAAACAAGACCAGAACCAGATTTTATCACAGTTTAAACATCATAGAAGCAAAATGAAAACAAAAATAGTAAAAGGGAGAGGGTAAGAGGTTACCTTTTTTAGGGAAGCAACTCGGGCTTCGAACTTCACCGGAAAGCCTTACCACCACCAGATTAATATCAACCCCATTTAGATTTTGAATTTCTTAGTGTGTTCTTCCGGAAGAGCTGACTGGTTTCGTGAGGTTAGAGAAACGATTCTCCAGAACCCCCAATATTTCCCGAAAATCAGCTCCCTTTCATGCAGCTAGGGAGGGTATTTATAGGGAATTTTAGGTGAAAATGAGGGGAATAACAAAGGGCATTTCTAGGATTTTTGTTGAAGGAAATTCGAATTCCTTCAACGGACGAGGTTGAATCATCAAGAAATGGTACAAACTCGTACCAATTTTCACGGATTTCACGGAGAAATCAACACCTAGGCGATTTCTAGAATATTCTAGTCTGCCAGCTCGATTTTTGACGGAGCTAAGGATGGCGTTTGGGAATTTTAACGAAGGTTGAGCGAATTTGAAGCTGTGAACATTGGGGTTTTGAGTTGTCGTTTGAGAAACGACGAAGAGGGAGAAGGCAACATTGTACTAGTGGAGCTGATGTGGTGTACAAGGCGCGTTGCTTGTACAACACAGAGAGTGAGACGCGTGAGACGTGAAGAAGACAGGGGGATAAGAAGCGGCGTTAGGGTTTGAGAGGTGAGCTGTTGAGAGAAAAAGAAGAAGATGAAGCTAAAGGGGTGTTTGGTTTTGTCTGAGTAAGAGAAAAGAGAAAGGGGCGTATAAGGGTGGATTTGGGCTTGGACCAGCTGGGTCAGGCGGATAAACAAAGGAAAGGGGGGAGTGGGCTGGCGGGTTGGTAATGGCTTTGGCCCAAAAGGGATGAGACAAGGGGTCTGGTGAGGGAGTTATAAGGCGTATTGAGGATTTGGCCACATTTGGCAAAATGTGGCCATTTCGAGTTAAAGATGTAGCTAAATTGAATAGGATTTAAGAAAATCGGCTAGAATTTAAATAGCTTTAGGGATGTAGGCTAGACTAGAAATAAAGACGAATTAATTAAAATTAATTACCCGAGCCTTTTTAACTTTAAACAAATTGAAACAATTATCATGTTCAACACATAATTTCCTCTTTTAACCATCATGAAATTAATTTATTCAATTAACCTCTTATTTGAATTAAATTGGAGGAAAATCAAGTGTTTAATCTTTTAAAAGGACTTTTTTTATGAAACTAAGCTCTAAAATAGTTCTTTCAGTAAACTTATATAATTTTCACATATTTAAATATGAAAAATATAAATTGTTACTCAGAACTATTATAAAGCTGATTTGAAAATGATTTACCCCTTTTTACAAGACAATTATTT
>QJPP01003473.1:0-11937 GCA_003996215.1 Jaltomata sinuosa
TTTTCCCTCTGGGCCTAGTTCCTGTGCTATCTTTCGTGATTTCTGTGACTACTTGCTTCTATTCTGTCTGATTACACGCTTTTATCTTAAAATGGCCAGGTCGGCCTATGATACCTACTGGGTACCTTATGCTTCGCATTGCCGTGCTCACCCCTACCCCCTGCATCTTTGGGTGCAGATCCTAGCGTGGGCCATCGCCGTTAGATCGCTGTGATTCGTGCTTGGAGATCTGTTGGGGACTACTTCAGACTGAGGGTGAGCTCTTGGCGATCGGAGCTTAGCTTAGTTTAATCTTTTGCTTCATGTACTCTATTTACCATTCAGAGACATCTGTATATATAGTTTTGGTTTATTTGCACTCCATGTATGTAGTTTGGCTCTGTACTATGATACCAGGTCTTGGGGTTTGGTTTAGTTTCCGCATATGTATATATTTATATCCCTGTTATCTATTTTATTCGGCTTGTTCTCTTATTTGTTAGATATTAGCCCATTACTAACTGTTCTGGGCTACGGGGATTGGTTCACCTACCGGGGGTTGTAGGTGTCATCATGACCAATAAATTGGGTCGTGACACAAAGAGCGCCATTAAATAGGTCGTCATGGCCGCCCACAAAATATTTCGGCCAAAAAACTGCCGAACACACATATCAAACAAAATCAATGGACTATAACATATGAAAAAGCCGAAAAGTCCATATTACCCATTTCGGGCCACGTTTGAAATCGAAAAATCCCACGATGCCTCTCTGAACCAAAGCGCGGCATTAAATAGGTCGTCACAGATGCCCACGAAAAATTTCAACCAAAAAACCGCTGGATGCACATATCACACAAAATCCATGGACTATCACACACGAAAAAATTGAAAATTCCTATTTTTGATTCCGGACCACGTTTGAAATCGAAAAAACCGACATTTGCCCCTCTGAATCAATGCGTGCCATTAAATAGGTCGTAAGGACGACCACAAAAAGTTTTGGCCAAAAAACCATCGGACGCACATATCACACAAAATCCATGGACTATTGCACACGAAAAAACAAAAAAAATCCCTATTTCTCGTTTCGGGGCACGATTGAAATCGAAAAAGGCCACGTTTGCCCCTTTGAACCAAGGCGCGCCATTAAGTAGGTCGTCACGGAAGACCCACAAAAAATTACGACCAAAAAACCGCCGAACGCACATATCACACAAACTCCATGGACTATAACACACGAAAACTCCCTATTTCCCATTCTGGGCCACGTTTGAAATCGAAAAAGCCCACGTATATCCCTCCGAGCCAACGCGCGCCATTAAATAGGTTGTCACGGACTCCCATGCAAAATTTTGGCCAAAAAACCATCGGACGCACATTTCACACAAAATCCATGGACGATAACACACGAAAAAATTGAAAAATCCCTATTTCCCATTTCGGGCCACGTTTTAAATAAAAAATGCCCATGTTTGCACCTCCGAAACAACACGCGCAATTAAATAGGTTATCACGGTCTCCCATAAAAATTTTTGGCCAAAAAATCCTCAGACGCACATATCACACAAAATCCATGGACTATAACACACGAAAAAACTGAAAAATCTCTATTTCCCATTTTGGACCCTGTTTGAAATCAAAAAAACTCACGTTTGCCCCTCTTAACCAACGTGTGCCATTAAATAAGTCATCATGGACGTGCACGAAAAATTTTAGCCAAGAAACCACCGGACGCACATATCACATAAAATCCATGGACTATAACACACAAAAAAACTGAAAAATCTCTATTTCTGGTTCTGGGCCACGTTTGACATCGAAAAACCCCACGTTTGCCCCTCCAAACAAAAATGTGCCATTAAATAGGTCGTCACGGACGCCTATGAAAAATTTCAACCAAAAACCGCAGGACGCACATATCACACAAAATCCATGGACTATAACACACGAAAAAACTAAAAAATCTCTATTTCCTGTTCCGGGCCACGTTTGAAATCGAAAAATCCCATGTTTGCCCCTCCGAACCAACGCGTGCCATTAAATAGGTCGTCATCGATTCCCACGAAAAATTTAAGCCAAAAAATCATCGGACGCACATATCACACAAAATCCATGGACTATACACACGAAAATATTTAAAAATCCCTATTTCCCATTCCGAACCATGTTTGAAATCGAAAAATCCCACGTTTGTTTCTCCCATAAAACTCACGCCATTAAATAGATCATCACGAACGCCCACGAAAAATTTCAGCCAAAAAACCGCTGTACGCACATATCACAAATAATCTATGGACTATAACACACGAGAAATCAAAAAATCCCTATTTTCCATTCCGGGCCACTTTTGAAATTAAAAAAGCCCACGTTTACCCCTCCGAACCAACACACGCTAGTAAATAGGTCGTCACGGACGCCCATAAAAAATTTCAGCCAAAAAACTACCAGACGCACATATCACACAAAATCCATGGACTATAACACACGAAAAAACTGAAAAATCCATGTTTCCCGTTCCGGGCCAAATTTGAAATTGAAAAAGCCCACGTTTTCCCCTATGAACCAACACGCGCCATTAAACAGGTCGTCATGGTCTCCCGCGAAAACTTTCAGCAAAAAAAACACCGTACGCACATGTCACACAAAATCAATGGACTATAACACATGAAAAAACCAAAAAATCTCTACTACCCATTTCGGGCCACGTTTATAATCAAAAAAGCCCACGTTTGTCCTTCTTAAAAAATGCGAGCCATAAAATGGGTCGTCACGGACGCCCACAAAAAATTTTGGCCAAAAAACCGCCGGACGCACATATCACACAAAATCCAGGGACTATCACACACGAAAAAATTGAAAATTCCTATTTCCGGTTCCGGGCCACGTTTGAAATCGAAAAAGCCCATATTTGCCCCTTCAAACCAATGTGTGCCATTAAATAGGTCATCCCAAACGCCCACGAAAAATTTTGGCCAAAAACCATCGGACGCACATATCACACAAAATCCATGGGCTATAACACACGAAAAAACTGAAAAATCTCTATTTCTCGTTCCGGGCCACATTTGAAATCAAAAAAAGCCATGTTTGCCCCTCAGAACCAAGGCACGCCATTAAATAGGTCGTCACGGATGCCCACAAAAAATTACGACCAAAAAACCGCCGGACGCACATATCACACAAAATCAATGGACTATAACACATGAAAAAATTGAAAAATCCCTATTTTCCATTTCGGGCCACATTTGTAATCGCAAAAGCCCACGTTTTCCCCTCTGAACCACGGCGCGCCATTAAATAGGTCGTCACGGACGCCCACAAAAAATTACGACCAAAAAATCGCCGGACGCACATATCACACAAAATTAATAAACTATATAACACATGAAAAAATTGAAAAATCCCTATTTCCCATTCTGGGACACGTTTGAAATCTAAAAAGCCCACGTTTGGCCCTCCAAACCAACGCACTCCATTATATAGGTCATAATGTACGCCCACAAAAAATTTCAGCCAAAAAACTGCCTGACGCACATATCACACAAAATCCATGGACTATAACACACGCAAATATCGAAAAATCCCAATTTCTCGTTGCAGGCCATATTTGAAATCGATCCCAAGTTTGCCGCTCCCAACCAACATGCACCATTAAATAGGTCATCACAGACGCCCACGAAATATTTTGTCCCAAAAAACCGCTGGACACACATATCACACAAAATTCATGGACTATAACACACGAAAAAACCAAAAAATCCCTATTTCCCATTCCGGGCCACGTTTAAAATTGAAAAATCCCACGTTTCCCCCTCCGAACCAATGTGTGCCATTAAATAGGTCGTCATGGACGCCCATAAAAAAAATTGGCCAAAAAATCGCTGGAGGCACATATCACACAAAATCCATGGACTATAACACATGTAAAAACTGAAAAATCCTTATTTCTAGTTTCGGGCCACGTTTGAAATCAAAAAAGCCCACGTTTTCCCTCCAAGTTAACGCGCGCCAATAAATAGGTCATCACAGACGCCCACGAAATATTTTGGCCAAAAAACCGCCGGACGCAAATATCATACAAAATCCATGGACTATATATAACACACGAAAAAACTGAAAAATCCCTATTTCCCGTTCAGGGCCACGTTTGAAATCAAAAATGCCCACGTTTGCCCCTCCAAACCAATGCGCACCATTAAATAGGTCGTCACAGACGCCCACGAAAAATTTCGGCTAAAAAATCACCGGACGCACATATCACACAAAATCCATTGACTATAACACATGAAAATATCAAAAAATAACTATTTTCCATTCCGGGCCACGTTTGAAATCAAAAAAGCCCATGTTTGGCCTTCCCAACTAACACGCGCCATTAAATAGGTCATCACGGACGCCCACAAAAAATTTCGGCCAAAAAACCGCCGGACGCACATATCACACAAAATCCATGGACTATAACACATGAAAAAACCAAAAAATCTCTATTTCCCATTCCGAGCCACGTTTGAAATTGAAAAAGCCCATGTTTGCCCCTCCGCATCAATGCGCTCCATTAAATAGGTCGTCACGGACGCCCATGAAAATTTTTAGCCAAAAAAACACCGGACGCACATATCACCCAAAATCCATGGACTATAACACACGAAAAAACAAAAAAAAATCCCTATTTCCCGTTCCGGGCCACGTTTGAAATCGAAAAACCCCACGTTTGCCTCTCTGAACAAACGCGCACCATTAAATAGGTCGTCTCTGATGCCCGCGAAATATTTTGGCCAAAAAACCACCGGACGCACATATCACACAAAATCCATGGACTATAACACATGAAAAAATGAAAAAATCCCTATTTCCCCTCCCGGGAAACATTTGAAATTGAAAAAGCCCACATTTGCCCCTTTGAACCAACGAGCGCCATTAAATAGGTCGTCATGGTATAACGCCCCGTACCTTTCAAAAACTATGTGACTAAGTAAATATCGACGAAGGTATTTGAGCTCGAGATTGTGAAGGGGTACTTTGGCCTAGAATTTGAAATGGTCAAATATATATAAGTGTTAAGTTATATTATAAGGAGGAGGGTTTTGAAAATGAGATAAAACAAGTGAGGTACTTGCTCGACTTATCTAAGCTCTTAGGTGACAAGTAGGTGCATCACCTACCTACGCTAACGAACTAAGTTCCGAGGGCCGATTACGGGCCGCAACACCATGGATTATTAGACCTAATGGTAGCCCAAATGAAGCTTAAAGTTGGCCCATCAAAGCACAACCAAATCTGGCCCAAACAATTACAAAAGGTAGCCACCAATATTGACCACATTTTGACCCAAGAGAAGCCCAAAATCAGCCCCAAAACTTAACCCTTTTGAGGCCCAAGCAAAGGGTAATTTTGGCCCAAGTTTCTTGACCCATTTTGGCCCAAAGATACTCAAAAAAGTCGGCCAAAAAGGTCCCTTTATACAGACCTTTTGTTGACAAACTATTGATCACAAAAAGCTGGAAATATTCTCTCTTATCTCATTTCCTTTTGGCAGCCCTTCTCTCCCTTTAGGGTTCTAAGAAGACCAAGATTAATTGAAGCTTAAGGTGAGTTAAATAACTTGTTATCTTGGTATTAATCTACTACATATAGCTAGGATATCCTATGGTAAGAAAGACATGAACTATGGCAGCCCTTTCTTATGATTTAACACATGGAAATTGTGTAACAATTAAGAGATTTCTTCTTCTCTTGTTGGTGTATGTGTAGGGGTTACTTAAGCCTTTAAAGCATCAATAAAAAGAGGATAAAAACACACCTTCAAGTGTGGTAAGTACTCTGCCCATAATAATATTTTTGGATTGAAGTTCGGATAGACAATTGTTGTTGAATTGTTGTTAAGAACTCACCGGACGGCGATCGGAAGCCGTGGGTTCAATGTGTTGCTATTGTATTTCGACATGGTGAGTTGTGTAGGGGCTGTTTGATGTGTTTTGTATTATTGGAGGCAGTAGGTTGGTGTGTGTGTGATGTGTATTGGATAGGGGAGAAAGGTGTGACGATACACCTTTAATTAATGCAAAGTACGTAAATCTGCCCGGGAAATGTTTAGCTACTGTTTTGGGAATGTTGCAGCAGGTTTAAGAGCTAATATTAGCTTCATTATACCTTTGTGTTGTAGATTAACTTAATAAGGGAAAGTCCAAGTGGTGGTAAGCGCAATCTTAGGAAGGAACGAGGTATGTTAAGGCTTCTTTATTCCTTATCGGCATGAATCTAGAAATAGAACTCTAAATCTCCGAAAGAAGGAATTTGAGTATTTTGTTGTAAGAGAGCTGATTTGGTAACTCAACAAGTCTTAAGGAACTAATTTATACATTATGGTGATTCAAGTCGCCTTCTTCTAAAAATCTGATTCTTTTTGCACGAAATGTAAGTTATCCTTTTGTCAAGTTTCTTCTTTGTATTGTGATCTCTAATCAAGCTTTAGAAAGTATACAAGGAAAGTTAGAAAGTCAAATCCCCATTTATATGTGTTTGGTATGTTGAGTCCAACACCTAGTAAGCCAAGGCTAAAGAAGTTATCTAAATAAACCTTCATAAATAACAAGAATATCTTGGAAGGTCAATCTAGTAATACACTTATTATGTATGGTTTGCGTGTTAGTGTGCACCGAGGTGCTACTGCCATATTGAGGCTATTATATACATAGTGTGTACCGAGGTGCTACTGCCATATTGAGGCCATTATACACATAGTGTGCACCGAGGTGCTACTGCCATATTGAGGCCATTATATACATAGTGTGCGCCGAGGCGCTACTGCCATATTGAGGCTATTAAAGATAGGGTGCGCCGAGGCGCTGTTGTGGTTCAGTGTGGGTTATAAAGAGTGAGTTGCAGCGTGAGTTAATGCATGTGTTGTGTTCTAAAAAGAATAAAGGAGAAAGAGCTTAACGAGTCTTACCAATTACAGTTTACTAGTTTCATATTATATCTTGTTCAGATTTACTACTTGCGACTTGCTTTTATGTTTCTACCTTACATGCCAGTACATTATTGTCGTACTGACGTCCCCATTGCCTGGGGGCGCTGCATACATGCCTGCAGGTCTAGACAGATACCCAGACAGATCTCTTCAGTAAGAGTTGCAGAGTTCAGCCATTTTGGTAAGCTCTATTCTTCCTGGAGCTGACGAGTCAGAGGTCTAGCTTATATTTTGACCAGGTTATGTATATGTACAACTTATGGGTAGTCCAGGGCCCTGTCCTGGATATGAGATATTTTACTTATTCCTAGAGGCTTGTAGACGTATATATGTATATCAGTGTTGGGTATGGCCTTGCCGGCCTTGTTATTAGCTATCTACTATGATAATAGCCTTGTCGGCCTTGAGTTGCTTAACTACTATTGAGCTTTTAGTGTTTTAAATTGCTATTCTTAGAGACCTTGTCGGTCTCAGACCCCCAGTAGGTTCAATAGAGATACACTCTATTTTGACACCCTCGACCTTTTGGGGCTCCGGGTGTCGGTCATGCCTCCCATGGTTTGAGGCGTGACAAACTTGGTATCAGAGCACGTCGAATCCCAGGGAGTCTACAAGCCGTGTCTAGTAGAGTCTTGCTTATGGTTGTGTTGTGCACCATACCTATAATCATGAGGCTACGGGACATTTAGGAATTGTTATCCTTCTTTCATTTGCTAGATCGTGCAATAGAGCAAGGTCATAAGATGTTTGAAGTCTAATTCATGTTTTTCTATTTCTTGTTTACAGAAATGCCTGTGACCAGACAAATGAGTAGCCGACGGGTTGGCACGGATACGGGGGAAGGTACTAGTCGTTCCCCGCCTATCCGATTGGATAGATTTGAGGCTCAAAGTGACTCACCGACACTAGAGATCCCAGTTTATCAAGTACCCGATGAGACTAGAGGGGATCCAGTACCCCTGACCCCACCTGCTCCAGTGGCATCTGAGATAGCTAGAGATGAACCAGCACCTGTAGCTCCTCCACCTGAAGCAGAGGACCAGGACATCAGGAGTGCTGTTCGATTATTGACCCAGATGGTAGCCACACAACAACAACAATTTGGGGCATCAACGAGTGTTAGGTCAGGTGGCTCAGAAAGTTCTAGGGCTCGAGAGTTTATCAGCCTAAGTCCTCCTATATTTATAGGCTCTGACCCACGTGAGGATCCTCAGGAGTTTATTGATCAGACTTATCGAGTACTTCGAGTCATGCATGCAACAGTAGTGGAGGCAGTGGAGTTTGCATCTTTCAGGTTACGAGATGTGGCCATTTTATGGTTCGAGGCTTGGGATCGGTCTAAGGGATCAAATGCACCCCCAGCTGAATGGGAGGAATTTTCAGAGGCCTTCCTAGCTCACTATCTTCCACAGGAGGTTCGAGAGGCTAGACTTGATCAATTTCTAGCCCTTAGGCAGGGCAATATGAATGTTCGACAGTACAGCCTCAGGTTTAATTCATTAGCCAGGTACGCCCCCGATATTGTGAGTACGATGCGAGCTAGAATTCATCGATATGTGCGTGGCCTTAAGGATGAATTGATTAAGGGATTAACAATAGCAGCCACACAAGAGGATATGAATATTTCTAAGATACAGGCTATTGCTCAGACTGCAGAGGATCTTGAAGTACAAATTGGAGATAACCAAAGCCGAGAAAGGGATCAGGATAAGAGGGCTAGATCTATTGGGTCCTATGTAGAGCCACGAGGTAATGTTAGGCCAAATTTTAATAGGCGATCACCCCACCCTACTAGTGGTGCCCCATATCAGTTGCAAAGGCAGAGGTATGATCGTTTTTCTCAGACTGGACCAGGCCACAGTTCAGGTGCATCCAGTTCCTATCGCCAGGGGCATTCAGGTCAGATGAGGCCACCTTTGCCACCATGTGTTCAGTGCGGTAGAAAGCATCCTGGGATATGTCGCCTGGGTTCAGATACTTGTTATTCGTGTGGGCATCCTGGTCACTTTATGCGAGACTGTCCGAGTAGAGGTAGGAGTGAGATATCCCATCCTACAGGGTCGATGGCAGCTTCTTCATCTACTATTCGGCCCCCAAGGACAGGACAACAGGCTACACCAGGTCGTGGTAGAGGTAGAGGAGGAGGAGGAGCATCCAGTTCAGGCGGTGGTCAGAATCACACTTATGCTCTAGCCGGTCGCCAGGACTTGGAATCGTCACCTGATGTTGTTACAGGTACATTGACTATTTTTACTCATGCTGTTTATGCACTTATAGATCCTGGCTCTACTCTTTCATATGTTACCTCGCTCGTTGCTAGTAAGTTGGGGGTAGGCCCTGAGTTATTACCTAGACCATTTGTTGTATCTACGCCAGTTGGTGAATCTATTATAGCTAGACGAGTTTATCGAGATTGTGCAGTGTGGATTTATGACCATCTCACTTCAGCTGATCTAATCGAATTAGATATGATTGACTTCGATGTCATTATGGGCATGGACTGGTTAGCTGCATGTTATTCTAATATCGATTGTAGAACTAAGGTTGTCAAATTCCATTTTCCAAAAGAGACAATCCTGGAGTGGAAAGGTAATGCTGCCACGCCAAGGGGTAGGTTTATTTCCTACCTTAAAGCCCAGAAAATGATTTCTAAAGGCTATATTTATCATTTAGTTCGAGTACAAAGTATAGAAGAAGGACCAGTGACTCTTCAATCGGTTCCCGTGGTGAGTCAATTTCTAGATGTATTCCCGGATGAGCTTCCAGGAATCCCTCCAGAAAGGGAAATTGAGTTTGCCATTGACCTACTCCCAGATACTCAGCCAATATCAATTTCCCCTTACAGGATGGCTCCTGCAGAATTAAGAGAGTTAAAGGAACAATTAAAGGATCTACTCGAAAAAGGTTTCATTAGGCCTAGTACATCGCCATGGGGCGCACCAGTTTTGTTTGTTCGTAAGAAGGATGGGTCCTTGAGAATGTGTATCGATTACCGACAACTGAACAAAGTTACAATCAAGAATAAGTATCCGCTTCCAAGGATTAATGACCTTTTTGATCAGTTGCAAGGCGCCAAATGTTTTTCAAAGATTGACTTGCGGTCGGGGTATCACCAGTTACGTGTTAAAGGGGTAGATGTTCCAAAAATAGCCTTTAGGACAAGGTATGGCCACTTTGAATTTCTAGTAATGTCTTTTGGCTTACTAATGCCCCAGCAGCTTTTATGGACCTAATGAATCGGGTATTCAAGCCATTCCTAGATGTATTCGTGATCGTATTTATTGACGATATCCTGATTTACTCGCGGTCCAAAGCCGAACATGCTGATCATTTACGTGCAGTATTGCAAACACTTCAGAATCATAAATTATATGTGAAGTTCTCCAAATGTGAGTTTTGGTTGACTTCAGTGGCTTTTCTTGGCCATATAATTATAGACGAAGGTATTAGAGTTGACGGCCAAAAGATTGAAGCAGTAAAGAATTGGCCGAGGCCCTTGAATGCTACAGAGATCCGTAGTTTTTTGGGCTTAGCAGGTTATTACCGAAGGTTTGTAGAAGGGTTTTCTTCTATATCTGCACCATTGACAAAGTTGACTCATAAAGCTGCCAAGTTCCAGTGGGCTGATGCATGTGAGCAGAGTTTTCAGGAGTTGAAGGACAGGCTTACTTCAGCACCTGTCTTAACTCTGCCAGAGGGCACAGAAGGTTATGTTGTTTATTGTGATGCTTCAAGGATTGGGTTAGGTTGCGTTTTAATGCAACATGGTAAAGTTATTGCCTATGCCTCGAGACAACTAAGAGAGCACGAACAAAATTACCCTACTCACGATCTTGAATTGGCAGCAGTTATATTTGCCTTGAAAATTTGGCGCCATTACTTGTTGGGAGTCCATGTAGACGTGTTTTCGGACCACAAAAGTCTACAGTATTTATTCAAACAGAAGGATTTAAACCTAAGGCAAAGAAGGTGGCTAGAGTTACTAAAGGATTATGACATAGATATTTTGTACCATCCAGGGAAGGCCAATGTAGTGGCCGATGCACTTAGCCGCAAATCCATGGGAAGCTTGAGCCACGTGGAAAATAGCAAGATTGAGATGACAAGAGAACTACATCAGTTAGCTAATTTGCAGGTTCGACTACTAGACCAAGGTAATGGGGGAGTTGTTATTCAAAGCACAGCGGAATCCTCACTTATGACAGAGGTAAAGGAAAGACAATATGATGATCCAGAATTAGTAAGATTGAGGGAGGAAATTCCACAAAAGAAGCAACCACTAATAGAGCTTAAGGAGGATGGGGTTCTGAGATATCAAGGTCGTCTATGTGTACCTAACGTCGGGGAGCTTCGGGAGAAAATTTTGGCAAAAGTTCACTATTCCCGCTATTCAATCCATCCAGGAGCGACGAAGATGTATCATGATCTTCGACAGATTTATTGGTGGAATAATATGAAGAGAAATATTGCAGAGTTTGTAGCCCAATGCCCAAATTGTCAACAGGTAAAAATTGAACACCAGAGACCTGGAGGTCTAACTCAAAGTATAGTGATACCTACCTGGAAATGGGAGGTGATCAACATGGACTTTATTACAGGCTTACCCCATACTTATCGGAAGTATGATTCCATATGGGTGATTGTAGATAGACTTACAAAATCAGCTCACTTTTTGCCAGTCAGGACAACTTATACTGCTGAAGATTATGCCAAGTTGTATATTAGTGAAATAGTTCGACTTCATGGTGTCCCAATTTCCATCATTTCAGATAGGGGTGCTCATTTTACAGCAAATTTCTGGAGGTCTTTCCAGAGAGGCTTAGGTACTCAAATAAGTCTCAGTACAGCTTTTCATCCACAGACAGATGGACAAGCTGAACGCACTATTCAAACACTCGAAGATATGCTACGAGCTTGTGTACTAGATTTTAAAGGGAGTTGGGATGACCATTGCCACTAATTGAGTTTGCTTATAATAATAGCTTC